>AYEL01077213.1:0-83796 GCA_000484575.1 Olivierus martensii
TAATGTATCTTCGTTACCATAGCAACAATGTTGTTTTATTCCTTTGTAAGAATTTTAATTTCGAATTCTTAAAAGAATGCCTGAAGATGGCTACTAAGCCGAAAACGTTTGCGTTTTAAAAAATAAAAATATTTATCTCAGCTGCAATTCAGTGCTATTTATGTTCTTTTATTAAAAGTTTATAAGAGTATAAGCAGTTTTTCGTCTATTGGATGAGTAAGGTATAAATAATTACAAGCAAATGCAAGGCTATGCAAGTATTAGTAAGAATACAAACATTTGACTTAGCAAAGCATTTGTACCCAATGCAAATACTACAATAAATTCCATACTAGAAGGGAATTCAAGTCAGAATGAAATTGTTAGGATGGCATATATTCTATACATTTCAATGGAAAATTGATATTTTCTGTTGAGATGTATAGAGTATATGCTCTCATAAAATATTTTAGAAACAATGACTAATATGTTTGCCTTTACACAAATATCAAAATTATTCCTTTTATTTTCAACCAATGAGAAGTGAGTAATTATCGAATAGTCTTATCAGTGATGGAAGGCTATAGTAAATGAACCTAATTATCATGCCTTATTTTATCCTTGAAATTTTAACAGAAATTTTAATGATTTTTAACAATTTAAGCTAATTTTAGCGCCATCTCGTAATTAGATTATTTATTATTTTATTAAATTAATGAGTGGTGCCATTGATTAATTAATAATTAAACTAGAATTTTTAATTAATTTATCTGGAGAAAAATCTGCCTCGAACCAGGGACCGCATCAGACTTTGCCGCATTGGAACTTTCAGCAAAGTCCTATGCGGTAAATCTAAAATTGATTCTAAATTAATATAACTGTCTGGAGAATCAATCCGCTCATTGGCCTCTGTGATCTAGCGATAAGACGTTGGAACGGTAGTCCATAGGTCCCTGGGCCAAGGCAGATTTTTTCTCCAGATAAATTAATTAAAAATTCTAGTTTAATTATAAATTTGTTATGATATCATTAAATAAATAAATTATTATTAACATTAAATGATTTTCATTAAGAGCAAATTTAAATAGACATTACAAATTATAACATGCTGCCTACCTCCAAGAACAAGGAAGGGTTTCTGGATTATAATTGTATACAAGATATATATTTTCATCTCCATTTTTTGACCTCAATAGTTTCCAAGATCTCCATACCGTAATTACTTTTAGGCCGATGTACAATTGCAACTTCTTCCCAGTTAATTATTATGTCGTGTTCATAGGCAGTATACAAGAGAGCTATGCTTAACTGTATATCATCTTTATGTTCAGCCAGTCTTTTACTTAGGTTACGTTTGTACAGCCTATATATTGCTGTGGTCTTCATAAAGTGTGACTGTAGAGTGGTATTGCATATATTCCTGGATTTCTTGAATGTTCCACTGGGGCCTTATCATTTGTAAAGCTGAAAAAATAGTACAATTTCTTTTATAAGCTATTTTGGTGTCAGTATTTTTAGCTACTTTGTTAAAGATTCTATGTGCCGTAAGATCTTAGGACATGACACATCTACACTACATTAGTTTATATTGCATTGGTCCGGCGATTGAGTTGGTGCTACTGGCATATTGTTGCCTATATTATAAGCTTCAGAAAAAAATGAAAAATCAAACGTTTTACTCTTTGTTAATAAAATTTTTTTCTTGCTATAAAGGCTTGTCTTAACTTAGAATTAATTAGGAAGCAGGTTGAACTTTATTTAATTGTATCTTATGAACTCTAATGCTGTGCTAGCGATGAACTAGTCAAACCCATCTAAAGTCAAGAATATGCTCAAATCTCTACTAAAAGCTGAAGAACTTTATTTATTCTTAAAAGAGTGCAAGATTAATGATTCTCTCAATGTCTTTCTATAGAATCCATCTACCAACCAAATCAAACTGGTTTGAGACTAGAATTAAATACACTCAGCCCTCAATTTACACGGTAGATAAGTTTGTGGAAAAATCGTGCAAACCAAAATCGTGTAAAACGAGATGCAGAATTCACACAAAATAGAAGGATATGTTCAATTAAACTGTAAACAGTGTAAATCGATCTAAAGAATATAATGAAAAGTCGAGGATATGTTCTTTATAACCGTGTAAAATGAGATAAGGATTAAAGGAAAAAAAGGGGATTGGTTCATTAATTTTTAAGGACAATTTAATGCTTATACTTTTTCAATTTATTTTTAAAAATGAAAACATAAACATTAATTAACATCGAATATGGTACAAAAAAAATTAACAATATTCCTTACAAATAAAAACAATTAAAAGCATTCAAACATAATTAGGCGAGCTGCAAGCATGAGTTGAGTTTAGTTGAACTGCGAGACTTGGACAGTAAAAGTTAATAGTGAGTGATAAATTGTGAAAGTGAAATTGGACTAAGAACTGTGAATTTTTCTGAATTAAAGACATATATTAGTGTTGTACGAGATAATTATCGGATTTTGTATTGAATTTAGTTATAGTGAAACAAGATTGTTTATTTTGTGTGTAAATAAATGGGACTATATGAAATATAACTGTATTCACTCTTTATTAATCTGTGTAATAAATTGGACTATACGAAATATAGCTGTATTCACTCTTTATTAATATAAATAGAATACTACTATACGAAATATAACTGTATTCACTCTTTATTAATCTCTATGAACTCGTAAACATGTATTCACTCTTTATTAATCTCTACGATCTCGTAAACCCACAAAACGATTCACTCTGTGTTATTAATCTCTACGAACTTGTAAACCTACAAAACGTGACAATATGATACTCTTTTAATTTATGTTAATCTCTACGAACTCGTAAACCTACAAAACGTAACAATATGATACTAATAAATTGGACTATACGAAATATAGCTGTATTCACTCTTTATTAACTACGTACTCATAAACCTACAAAATGTGACAATTTGATACTCTTTTAATTTATAATGCAAAACAATTAAAATAAAACCCAAAAAATTTTTTTTAGTTTTCATTTAAAAACCGTGTAAATTGAGTACTGTGCAAATAGACGGCTAGGTGTACAAGTGTTTTACTTTTGCACTGACTGACTCCAGAAGATACTATTGCCTTCGAGCAAAAAATATAATGCCCTTATTGCAGACTGCAATGATAAATATGGCCTGCAAACAAACCTCTGTTAATCAACTGTAGCATTATAAAGCAGCATTAAGAAAGAAGTACATTAAGAAATTCAAATGGATTCTGAAAAACCAAGTACACAACCAATGCCAGACCAAGCTCAATATTAATGATTTAGTAATGACTTTAGATAACATCCAACTTCCTGCACCTGTTATTGACCTCATCTTCCAAGGTCCACTCTCTGGACCTTGGAAGATGAGGTCCAGAGATTAGCTGACCCTGCAGCCCCAATGCCTCACTGTAGCTGACCCTGTCCCCCAGTTATGTACAGCTGCTCCCCAGGTAGACCTATTATTAAGTACCCATGATGATGTAAATAAGGAAAAACTAATCTGGGACATTCTCCAAGCTAGAGAAAGGTTTCAAACATCCAAACCATCTACACAAAGACTAACTCTAAATGCTAAAATTGTATGCATGCAAAAAATTGGATGCTCAATTAGGATATAATATGCACTAGAGACGACAAGACAAAGAGAATGGCATTTATTAAAAGACACACCTATGAAAATTTACTTGAATCATTTATACAAGACTCAGCTTCTGAGTGCCTTCCAAAGGACCCAACTGAAGATTTACATAGAAAGGTGCAACAACTCATCTGTGTAAACACCTTTCCGACCATTTGGAATGTCAAAAGTATACTCACCTCTCCCACCCAGACATTTTGGGACTTTTACAATGTTTTATGTAAAATGCCATAAAACATTCTTAAGTTACTACCAATGGTTGATAAAATGTTTTCACTGCTGTATAGTCTAAGACGGGTGGGCAAACTGCGTGCCGCATGTGGCCCTCAGAACTACTAAATGCGGCCCTCCAACCAATAGCTATAATGACAAAAATTTTATCAATAAATAAAATGAATACAAAAAAATATCAAATTTGTTTCATATCTCAGCAATATAGTTAATATAATTTCTAGAAAAGTAATAATAATTCATATGGTAAACTGTAGATGTCATTACAGGGTCATATTTCTTACAAAAATAATTTGATTAACTCTTTACCAGAATAAACATCATTGCATAAGAAATTGGTTGCAAAATACATTCAAAATCAAATAAAAGTTTTGTCAATCAATCACCTCATAGTTTTTGTAATTTAATGGTATTTGTATTTAATATTTGTGCAGTTTCCTAAGCAGGTATGTTTTTAATTATTGTTTCAAATTTTCAGATAAGCTCGACCCTGTCGAGCTTCTCTGAAAATGACGTTTCAATTTTTCAAACTGCTGGCATTATTCAAACCCATGATTCATATAACTGCCAATGAAAGCTGATCTACTAAGAAAATTGGCTTAATTTTAATATGTCGCCCTTTTACAATATCTTAGTCAACAAATGCATCCCTTAGGATCTTTCTATTTTGGGTACATAATTTTCTAAGAGAATTTTATCACCTCAGATAGTTATTAGGTGAAGGTGGGATTTTCGGAGTTTTTTTTTTGCTACTTTGTTTTACACCCCTTTCCAATCAGATAAATTACTAAAGGGTAGGATCACTTCCAACCACGGGCTAAACCCACACCCTTCTCCACGGGTTATATGGCAAATGGTGAAGGATAGGGATCTCTGGAAAGTGCAGCCCTAGATTATATTTCATTGATGTAATGTGGCCCTTTCTTCCAAAAGTTTGCCCATCCCTGGTCTAGGAGCAACTATCGCGCACTGGGCTATACAACACCTCGGAAATTACTACTACACTGTAGACTCATCCACCCAATTCATTGATAAATTACTAGAGTTGGACCCCTCTCCTAATGAAATTGTCTCTATACTGGACCATGACTTGTTATACCCATTTATAGAGCTTCCGCCTGCATGCCTAATGTTATATTGGTTCATGTTGCAACACCTCCCCAAGCAAATCGCAGATACTGAGATCCTGTGCACTATTTGCCACCTTATAACACACAATTCATATGATACCTTTAGAAATGTCTGTTATTTTAGAAAGAAAATTATAGATGTACTATATATTTGTAATAATTATGATTTTCCTAATTGACTTAAAATAGATATATTTAAAAATTTAGTTGTTTTAATTTATCAGAAAAACAAAACAACCAATATCACACTTGATGAGGAACTCTGAAGTTGCCATCTTAGATTATTAGTGGAAAATAAATTACCTGATTATTCTGTAAATTTCTCTGCTTAATTTTATCATATTATTTCTTTTTGTTTTATTTCAAATATCAGTAAATTTAAGATTATTAATATGTATTCAATCAAGAGTTGTAAAATTAATGAGTATAAGAGTACTTTCTAGGTCAACAAGTTGATCTCACATAAGGGGTTTGTCTCATTTTATAAAATAGCAGTGACACTTCAGAAATTATCTTCTTGTTTTAAAATGCTAATATAACTTTAATTTTGAAGAAATCTGTGATTTACGTCAAACAAATTAAGAGAAATAACTCGTTATCTGCTATTTTTAAAAAGATATGATGCAACTGTCAACCAAAATAAAATGCAAAAATTTGAAATGTGATAAATTTGATACTAATTTTCCCTAAATTTTCATAAAAATCGTTCCTATGAATATAAAATACAGAAATATTTATTTAAAAAACTTGATTAGAATGGATTTACTTTGGTTAAAAACTAGTTCTTTTATGAAGATATAAGAATTATTGACACATTAAGAAAATTAGAAGAAATATGAGTGATAAACAACTAAACTGAGTAGACGATGATATAGTTCAATCACCTGGGGGTAGAGATTGATTGTTTATATAACATGACAGAAGAAAGTATCAGATTATAAACAAAAATAATCCAACCTTAACACTGATACTGATGATAACCAGTTTTAAGTTTCTTGAGAATTTATACAAAAATAATCTCTGTTAGTTTTAAAAATTCAGCTAACAAAGATTGTTAGTTGAATTTTTACAATTAACCAAGATTCAACTAACAAAATTTTCAACTAGCTATATAGAAATAAACAATAATTCAGTCAGAAAAATGTTTTTAATAAGAAAAATAAATATTTTTATTCTTTAATCCAAATGAACCTAATTATCATGCCTTATTTTAACCCTTGAAATCGTAATGGAAATTTTAATGATTTGAACAATTTAAACTAATTTTAGGGCCATTTTGTAATTAGATTATTTAATATTTTATTAAATATTAAATAATCAATGAACGGTAGTCCATAGGTCCCTGGTTCGATCCTGGGCCAAAGCGGATTTTTTCTCCAGATAAATTATTTAAAAAATTCTCATTTAATTATTAATTAATAGATGGCACTAAAATTAGTTTAAATTGTTCAAAACATTAAAATTTCTGTTACAATTTCAAGGGTTAAAATAAGGCATGATAATTAAGTTCATTTGGATTAAAGTTCCCTTGAAATTTTGTATTATATAAAAGTTTATATTTTTATTCTTTAGAAGGCAAATATCTAAAAATTGTTTAAAATTTTAAAAAGAGATTAAAAATTTATAAAGATTAATATAAAATAAGAAATAATAAAACTTTGACAAAAACATGTGTAATTTATAAATTTTAGCTTCAATTATAAATTAAATCCATTAAAAAGCACATTTCATTGATGAATTTTATTTCTTCAAGTTTGCATGTAATTGCAAAAAACATAAAATTTCTCTAAGATTACAAAGAAAAATGGAAAATCATTACATAACAATAAAAATCAATCAAATCATAAACAATTTACAAAAAATAAAAAAAAACAAATCTGTAAAAACAAATATTTTTACAGTTAAGAACATAAAACATCCAAAAATTATATCTATATTTAAAAACAGAAAATAAAAATTTCATTCCTATAGATTGACATAAAATAATAAGAAAAATTTCAAATATACTAAAAAATAATGTATAGTTTACAATGAAGCTTCCTCTACACTGCTTTTTTCAGTGTATAATTACCACAGACTGTAAAGCATTTTCAAGCAGTCCTAAAAACACTTAAATCACTTTATTTAAGAGTAACGTTTTCAGCAAATAAAGATTAATTTGGATTAAAGTTCCCTTGAAGGTTTGTATTATATAAAAAGTTTAGGCTACAGTAAATTTTGTGTTCTTAATTTGAATTGTTTTTGGTTTATGATTAAAAGATATTCAAGTTTGAGATATGGAAAATCAATTCATTATCAAGGAAGAGAGAGGAGAGATTATTACAATGTTCATAAATATTTAAAAAAAAAAAAGCTTCATATAGCATTGCTTCCTATACTAAAACTTTGATGATAATTATATCTACAATATATTTATTATTCATATAGAGAAAAAAATCAATGAAAATGATTCAATAATATTAAAATATTTTAAATCAATATTTAATGTAATAAACATTTGAGTAAAAGTTAATCAATCTGTTATCAAATTAAAAAATAATAATAAGTATTTAAAAAATGTAGTTTGACCAGAATAGGATGATGGATGACCATTTAAATGCATAAAAATATCAAGTGATGGTAGAATCTGTATTATAAGAATTAAATGAATACTAATGGAGTTTTGATTCCCTTATTTACTTTCTCTGATTTTTGATGAAAAATTTGTTATATTTCTGGACAAATTATTTTTCTTAATTGTTTTTATGATTGCTCTGAATTCTACAAATTATCGTTGTTTCAATCGGTAATTAACACTTATTAATTCTACTGTAATACTAACTGATCAGCCATTCTGTTTTGATCTGGTTTTCTGTTAATTGCTAGTAAATTTCATTAAAATTAAACAATATTTTTGCCTTCATTGTTATTGGTTTAAAGTCTATGACCTCATCACCTTCAGGGCCATCATTATAGACCTGATGATGGCCCTAAAGGTGAAGTGAAAGTTAGTCAAAGTAATTTATTTCTGTAGTCTTGAGATATTTTTTTGAATTATCTGAAATATTTTTATTATATTATTCATTTCAAATCTTATCCTGGTATAATTTGAAAAGTATAATATATAGTAGTGTTTCTCAAAGTGGGCAATATTGCTTTCTTGGGGGAGCGACTAGACCATTAAAAGGGGTGTCAAGTAGCAAGTGGGCAGTAGTGGAGCATAACTCACGATGCTCCCTACCGCTCACATGCTATTAGATGCCTCCTTTACTGACCCAGTTGCTCCTCAGGGGAGCAATATCACCCACTTTGAGAAACACTGATATATAGCACTATATAGGAATTGTATAAGATATTCTTTTTATTATATCTATCAGAGTCCTATTAGTAAAAGAAATGGAATCAAATAATTATATAATCATGACCATCGAGTTAAAATTTCCAAAATACAAAAATATTAAAGCAAAATGATATTTTATGAATTTATTTTAATATTTAATTTTAAGAATGTTTTCTCTTATGTTTTAATGTTTTTAGAATATTTTTTCAAGATGATAATTAAGGTAACTTATAAAATATGATTAAAAAAATATGAAAAATATTTCAGATTGTATAAAATTTTTTATGTAAGTAATCTGATTTTATATATAATTTATGGAAAAAGAAACTATAGAACAAGTAAGGAATTACTTGTTCTATACAGTTTCTTTTTCCATATAAAATATTACATAACAATAATAGCTATTTATTATTATTATTATTTTTGTTTAATAAAATAACACGTTAATGAAATATTTTATTTATACATCTATATTTTCTTTTTGTAGATTTATTTTTGTGAAGATATTATTGGATAAATATATTTAATATGGAGGAAAAGGATCTTGAACAGCTTGCCCGGGAAGAACTTCTTCGAGACACGAAAAGAGCTGCAGTTCGAGCAGAATTGGTAGGAGCACACGGATGGGCTAAACCAACAAAACCAAGAACAAACAAGAGATTTTTAAACACAATGATGATAAATACTGTGCATAGTTCATCTCTGATTGGTAATAAACAAAAGGAAGGTAGAATATCATCAAATTCATATAAAAAGGAACACACTAATTGTGAGAGAAATCAATATTATGATCATTCAAAAAAAAGAAAGTTAAAAGCAATAGAACCTCAAAAATCCAAGGACAAATCAAGCAAAATTAAAAAGACAATAGCATAAGCAAAATTTATACAATGGCAGTTTTAACAATTTTTTATATTGTAATAGTTGATTAGTTAAACATTTATAGGACAAGAGATACAAAAATATGAAGATTTTTAATAATATTTTAAGATTAATTATATTAATAATCATTTTTCTTTTGTGATGAAATAATTGATTTTTCATATTGTTTAAACTTAAATATTAATATAGTTTAAATAATATTTTGATGTAATTCTCAGATTCTATATGAGATTTCATATAACATTCAATATGGATTTATTGACAGTAGACAATTAATTCATTTTGGTCTTTTATTTTAAAAATATTTATATATTGTCAGAACATGTATTCTACAATAATTGCAAGGTTAAAATATTCTATTATTTTTTGGCATTAAACATTATTTTTCTTTACAAGAATATAATAACAAATAATTATAGCTGTTTAACTCATAAGTTATAGCTGATTATGTAAATAAATTGATAATCTAAAACTTTGTAATCATATTACATATTGAGTTTTTATAAATAGTGTATTGCATTCTGTGTATTTTTAAAACAGTAATTTTGATTGAAGCCAAAATTTTCCATTTATGAAGTTAGGCAGATCTATTCAAAAATTTAAAAAAATCATATTCAGTCATTAATGTCATGTGTTTTAAAAGTTTATATAAACAGTCCTCAACATACATAGTTCAATACTTACATAGATTTTCTGACTTACAAGAAAAATATTGATTGAAGCAAATAGAGTTATAATGCAGAGATACAAGAAAATGTGTGACTAAATTCTTTACATCCTTTTATAATAAATAGGTAATTATAAAATATTCTTATGTGCATATTCTTTAAAGTTGGCTGGACAGCCACATGGTGAAGCAGACACTTGCCATTTTGAGAATCCAGATTCAATTCCAGATCTGTTTTTCAGGAGGATGCAGGTCTGGTCCATTGAATCCCATTCTTCAATCTTTCAGTGATTCATCTTGATAGGGTCAATCACCCCATTATAGGTGTTTCCAGCCTGTGATGGGCTCTAAATGTGGCTGTTATCAAATAAAGTATACTCATGTGAAATATGGCAGTTTAACTACAACTAATCTTATTCTTTAATATAATTATTTTTATTATAACATTTTTGTGACACTTGTATAGGGTTAGTGGACAAATTGAAGCTCACGAACCACATGCAGCCATTTGGTATTTTCAATATGGCTTCATATTATGAAAGTCAATAATTAACTATGGAGCAGACACCTATTTAATTTAAAAATATATATTTGTAATTTATTTATTGTAAAAACTTCATGCTTTTATATGAAATACAGGGTGCCCACGTTTCTATGGACCAGGCATTTTTCTCGAAAACTATCACGTATACGTGAAAACTAAAGCATATGTCCTGTTACATTTTCTTTCCAAATTACAATCCGTCATTAATATATTTTTCTGCGCATCCTCTTGTGCAGTCGTGCTTCAACTTTATATTCTCGAATGGAAGTGTGTTATTTTTCTAAGAAAGAATCTGATTCCTCCAATTTCTCGTGCAATTTTCGTGGTGGAATTATTTTCCTACGATCGATATTTTCGGAGATATTTAGGAATAAAGGAACCATTTAGAAAGGCAATTTCTTTGCCCACGTTTCTATGGATCAAACATTTTTGTTGATTAATATCTACATATTTTTCCAGTAGTGTCGAAAATTTAATAAGATTTGACTTATTCCCTACTTCGTAAAAATGTTTCAAAGTATAAGATTATTGGAGAATCCATTTAAAATTCTTTTTCCATATTAGATAATATATGTATACTGAACTAAGGATTTGTCTAGTGGCTTTCATACTGCCATCCACCGAACTTAGGAATAAACAAATTATTTACGGTATATGTCGGCCGGATGGCCGCGTGGTAAAGCTTTGGCTTACCACACTGGAGGATCCGGGTCTCACATCTCCAGTTTTTCAGGAGGGGTCCGGGCCCGGCCCGTTGAACCCCATCCTTCAACCATCCGGTTGACCCCATCACGGGTGTTGGCCAGCCTGTGATGGGCTCTACAAATGGCCGCCGCCAGATACAGTATATCCCATGAGGATATGGCGGCGTAATCTAATTAACCTAACCAAAATTTACGGTATGTAAAACCATATCATAAATTGTTTTTTATAGATTATTTATTGAAATGATTTAAAGTTGAGATATTTAACTGTAGTTACGTATACACTACTTTCACAAATTTCTAATAAATCATAGACATCTACTTTAAATCATTACTATACAAATTATTATAACTTATTGTTGAAATTTTTCATTTTGACTGTAAATTTCACTTTATAAATATTAGTGCCAAGGAGAATGTGATATTTTCAACCCTTCTGTTTAAAATAGTTGATGTTAGTATTATGATGAACATTTGAATGCACCGCCGCTTAATAATCAGATTGAAAAGCTACGCAAAAAAAATTAAGCTTTTCTCAGATTTCTGTAAGATCGAAAAAAGATGTGAACATGTCAGGACATAATTTTACTTTTATAAGACATACAGTATAAACTTAATCATATTTTCAATAATATTAAGAAACAATTCATTTAACGAAGAGGAGAGGGTATTACTGAAAGAAAATGAGAAATGTATCAGGCAACCAATAAAGTTCTGTCCGATTTTCACATGATCAAATTGCATGCCCTCCCCACAGCATTCCTTCAGAGATGAGAAAGATAAAAGGAAGCTAGCGGATTAGTGAATGTTTCCTCTCGTAGTCGGCTGGTAGTGGTCACCACAGTTAAGGTGGGTTCACACTGCGAGCGACTGGACCGACTTGAGCGATTGCATCGATCGACCGATTCGAGCCAGACCAATCACATTGTTGCTATGGAAACGTGACTAGAATCGCTCAAGTCTCTCGTAGTGTGAACCCACCTTTAAACGGGGACGTCAGCGAGAGCAGATCAAACATCGGAACCCTAAACATGTTTATTCGGACCTGTATCTATACGAGTTTAAACTGGGAACGAAAGGTTGCAGCGCGAAGAAAAATATGCCAGGCATTCGATAAGGATGTGGTAAATGATCAGACAGTATAACGGTGGTTTAAGGATAGTGATGAATCCCTCCACAACACACTATGTACAGTCTATGACAGAAAGGTTTTGACATCAGCGGAAAAGCTTCGGCTTTCGTACAATACGCAAAAACTGAGTCATTACTGCAGTTGTTGATCGTCGTAGGCTGCAAGGTGGGATGCAACCATTCCATCGGTTGATTAGCAACGGGGAGTGGAAGGAATATTCATATTTAAGCGTTTCCATGCAAAATAAAACGATTTCGTTTACTATACTTTGCTCTTAACTTTTAAAAAAAAACAATTTCGTTAACTATGTTTTGCTCTTAACTTTTATATACATAAAATAGCGTAAAAAATATTAATGAAATGAATTAAGATCGTAACTTTACTGGCAATCTGAATTATTAAATAGTAAGATGCGTTGCATGCCGAAGTGTCGTTTAATATCGTATTTAAGTAGGTTGTTCAAGTTGAGTGCGAATTATTACCTCCATATAACTAGAAGTAGTGCGAATTATTTCAAAATGCCACATACTACGTCTAAAGGGCCCGCATGCATTCTTCATAACCTGGAATCTGTAAACATGTTAAAGGCAACTCTGTCAAGCTATTCTATAACCATTACCTAGCGTATAATAGTGTTTTACAGCAATATATTTCAATATTAAGAATTCGAAGAATAGCAAATTATAAAAAAAAAATTATTTTTCAACTTCACCAAAGCTCTAGGCCTTGCCCATTAAATAATATGTTATCTATTATACAATTTCATATTTTTATTATATGCAAACCTGAAAATACTTAAAATAAACGAACTTTTGAGTGTTTAATTCAGCAAACAATAATTTTTAAATTTAAAACGAAATTATTTAATAATTTTGAAAATCTGACATTAATATAGTTAAATGTACAAGCACTTTTTAATATATTTCTAATTTTATGTTAACGAACAGGGCGCTACCGTTGTAGAAATGTGAGATCCGCCAAGCTTCGATATGACCTCTAGCGGATTTTTTTGGAACTATCCAAAGGGTGAATCTTTTCAATACATGAACAAGCTTCAAAGTTAATATATGCGCGAGAATTCTGGTAAACATACGGGAATTTTGGATATATGTACGAGATGCGAGCCTACGTCTATCTCGTACCCGAGATTTATGATAATTTTTCGAATTCTTTTCTTTAAGAATAAAAATCAAGATTACTTTTTGATTGAAGAAAAATTTATCAGTTTGTATACTTAGTTTTTTCCTTCATTTCTAATCAATGAGAAATGAGTATAGTCTTAGTCTATTCAAGTAAAGAGATGATGGACATATTCCATTTAAGCTATATATAGAAGAAATAAATAGTAAGTACTTTAACTTTTAACGCTAACCATTTCAAACAACAGCTAATTGTGGAGTGTATCTTTCAGAATTGGAATGGCTTGCAGCGTTTTTAAGTAAACGCAGTCTAGAAAAACTTTACAAAATTTACATCACAGTATTTTAAGTTTTCAAATTTATCAATGTAATATAAATATATTTATCACATTATTATAATAAGTAATTTTGTAATAAAATAATGTAAACGTAATATAGGTTTTTAATAAAACTCAAATTATATTCATTATACGAGTATATATAGCAAGCGTGTCTTAAACATATAAAAAACATTAACAGAAAAATGTTGAATTGCTGATGGCAGATTAACGATTTCTTGGAAAAACAATCAGGTTTTATCATTGTAATTAAAATTAATAATTTGAATAATAAAAATAACCATAGCAGTAATATATCCGAAGCTGAAGAATTAGATTCAGCTGAAATCAGCATTCAAGAAATTGATTTATTATCCGATTCCGAATAATAATCAAGTTAATGAAAAATTAACATAAAAACTAAAAAATAATAAAATATTTATTATTTAGTACATAAACTTTTTCTTGAATTTAGAAACATTAATCACGTTTACCACATTTCCTTTTCTAAACAACCCTTTCAGTAAGTTTTAATTAATGGTAAGTATGAGAATGGTTTTAAAAATACACAAAATATACGAGAATTTTCAGAATTTCGTACGAGATTGAACGCTATATATAACAATCCTGCTGACAAGCTTTCTGTATTGTGTTGTTCACCCTTCGAACGGCCATTGCGCCTGCAAGTAGCGCCCTCTATAGTTCGCGGCGGATCTCTACAATAAGAGGAGTGATATCGCATCCTTGAATCCACCTTGGCTACGCCACTGTATCATTAATTTGATCAGAAATAAGTCATTTTAAAATTACGTATCCCAAAACAATAGAATTTGAAATGAAAAGATGTCTTCTCTATATTGCATGTTACAAGCAACACTCAACGGAGCTTAAGCAATTCCAGAAATAAAAATATCACCAAGAATAGTTTCTTTGTATTTTAAAGTGTAATTTCGAATAAGAAATCATGGGTTATCTGTATTAAGTTCATCAATCGTATGTATGATAAAATTTCTAATTTGACTTATCAAAGACAAAAGAAACAGCTAGAAAAGCCATATATGTACAAAATTATAATTTGTATTCATCATCAGAGTTGGCGGAAGAGTGAAACATTGCCGAAGAGCGTGCAAGAATGGCACCCTGCATTTACAATTGTTACATGCGACTGATGGCGTTATCAAAAGCAGTAATGTTTCGAAATGTATTATTTTAACTTAATACGGAACATTTGAAACGGACGGCTAATATAAGTTTTAATTCACTCAGTAGAACGATCATCACAATTATTTTTAAGTACAGGTGTCCCTCGCTTCACGCGATTAATTGGTTCTATGAAATAATCGCGTAAAGTGAGTTGGATTTAGCATGGGTGAGATAGGGATAAGCGTTTCTTCAGAAGGATAAAATAATGAAAACTTTACATTTGTGAGCAAAAGAAATTTTGATGAATGAATTATTTAAACTTATAAACAAAAGATACAAATTTTAATGAATAAATGAATTTAATACAATATCATAAACATCTAAACACTACGTACAGTCTATTCCGAAATGGTTTTCACCTGATGCGGTAACAGACCGGTAACCTATCGAAGATGGATTGTAATTACTGGAATTCCATATGATGAGCATTGAATTTTAGAAAGGATTAATTCATTTTCTGAAGAAATAGGTAAAGCGACTTTTGTGAGGGACAGCTTAATTACGTAATTTTCATGACATGATTAATTCATTTTGAAGGTTTAAAACTAAGAGATATAGAAAATATAAATTTATTATTTATCTCAAATATCAAATATTTTTACGATATATTTAGCAATCGATATTTGATAGTTAAAAGAAAATATATATTTTTTAAACTATAAAAACATTTTCACCGTTAGGATCCGACGAAGAAATCGAATCCCATATTCAAGAGAAAGATGCTAGGAAAGATGGTGGCGATAGTTTTGAATACCGTTTATATAGAGAATGGTCGTATCCTCTTTGTGTGAGAAACAAGCAACGATCTATGGTAACTAATCTCGCCGTCAAAACGATTTTGCGATATTTCGAAGATCAGAGTTCAAACAGCACTAAGAGCAAGTACAAAATTGTTTTAATAGAGTAAAACGTTTTCGGACCTAAATACTCGGAAATGCTGGAGGTTGATCTGAATCAACCTCAGGCCCATGACATTACAGGTGCCTAAGGTGGGCAAAGTTCCATGCCCTCCTCCGTTGACTGGCACTCCGTTGGAAGGACCAGTGGCATCCCCGGAAGCCGATCCTTATTGGCGAGCCTGACCAGTTCATGCCCCTTTCCAGGAGCAATCACCAAAGCTATCGGTCTCCCAGACTTGGAATTAGGATCCGAAAGTACCTTAAAGGTCCCTTGATCGACCCCAGAAAAAGCCTTGAAATTGGCTGCCTTGATGGCCTTTGCCGAAGCAAGATCAACCATTCAGAATTAAACATTGTCCTTTAGTATCCCTACTACGACCCAAGACCCTCCATTTTTCAGTCTTGAACCCCGGCTTGAATACTTGGAGTCGAGCGAAAAGCTGGCGCACATCCTGCGTAAGCATGTCCGCAGTGCGATAAGCCACCTTCACAGGCTTGGGAAGGTTCATTGCAGGATTAACCCTTAAACGAATCCCCTGCCCAAGAGTACACCCATCCAAAAGCCGGTTGAGCCACTGACAGGTGAACTCATTTATATAAGTATAAATGAGTGCACTGTTGTCTATCTTAAGCAGTGGCAAGGTCTCCCCAGAAAGGATTCCATCCACACCACTCAGGATCCTGTCCAAGATGAGGTCCACCTCAGCAGTCACCATCTTGGAGTATGGATAACCCTTCTTGATGATGGCTAACCGAAGAGAAGCCACAGCCTCCAAATAAGATCCAGACTGAAAGCTCTGGGACCGCTTAGTAGGCCTAACCTCCTCAGAAGAGGGGGTAGACAATACAGATCTGGTTCTCTTGTCAGCACCAGGGGTACCAGCAGGAGAATTAGACAAAAAAGCTAATTGGGAAGTGCCGTGCAGTAGCTGAGAGCCACCGACACCAGCAGCTTCCCTCTTAGCCCTCCTCTGCTTTTGCCTAGCTGCTCCAGATAAACGTGTCCTTTGCGGACTACGTTTACTCACGGAGGCAGAAATGACACCAGGAGACTGCTCCACCATCCCACCACCCTGAGGCACACCAGTGACCCCAGCACCGTCAAATGAGGTACCAGGGCCACCACCCATGCAATGGGGCGGAGAAGCAGCCTCCTCAGAAAAAGTTTTGGTTTTTAAAATTTTTGAATTTTGATCCATGCCAAAAAACAGACTGGAGGAAACGCAAAAATTTGCTGCCCAGTTATCCCCAGTTATGCCCAGGGTAGGGCACTCTCTTAGTCTAGCCCCTTACCTTCGACCTGTCCGGCATGGGAGACCTTACCAGTAGCAAAGCTACTGCTGACATAGCTCTCAGGGTCCTTGGAATATGCAAGCTCCTTCACCACGACAAGGTGGAGACGCCAAAGGGGGAGTCATCGGTCCTACCTATTGCATAACTTTGCGGTATTACTTATATTTCAAATTGGGAATTGGATTCAATTCTAGGTTCTTATATTGAACCAGAAAGTGTATTCACTTGACTTATACAGCTAATGTTATGAGGATATTGATCATAAAATAATGGATGGGATTCATAAATTCAGAACAAAACCAATCTGAAAAAGATCTGATGTGTGGCTGGAATTGAATCTGGATCTGGTTATCCACTAGACAAATAGTAATGTTTAATTTCTGTGAGCCTTACAAAAATAAACATAACATTCAAATTTTATTTAATTCAAATTCTTTTATGTTATGTTTACATTTTGATGGATCGTGCAATAATTTATATCATTTGTTTTTTATTTACACTTGTACTGAATTATTATGGTTAATGTTTTCAGGCAAAGAATACTTTGTGAAATTGCTAAACTATGCAGGTATCAACTTTTGGAGACATTTTCAGTCTTTTTATCAAAGCAATCTTTTTTAGTAAGCAGTTTTTTATATTTCTTTGTAATCAAAGACTAGTAAATAGCACTGCCATTACATCCCTGCATAACTTTATATCATTTTATAATTAATAGTTACTAAGTGACAAGACATTCCAATGCCCATCATGATCTACCCATATCTTGGTTGAGTCAACAGGACTGGTCTGGATCTTTCCTAAAATGTTTGGCAATATGTGACATGAAATTTGAATTTGGATCCTCCAAGATTGTAATTGATTGCTTTATCTTATGGCATCTTGAAATATGAAGATTGACAGACTGAAACCAGTTTTCTCTAAATGCTTATGTAGATATAGAACCAGAAATTGAACTTGAATACTCCAGATAAATGATAGCATGCTGGTCTGTACAGAGGGAAGTTTTTATAACAGTTTTGTGCTGGTGCATTAAACTTATTTATCATTTTCTATCAATATGAAAATGGATGTTTAATAAGAATAACTTCTAACATCATAATTGATGATAATGGTTAAAGCACTTTCACAAGAGTTTTTATGATATGTTTGGTTTTGATTAATCATTCAAGCAAAAATTTGTGATGTAACACAAACAAAACTTAATTATGATGATATCAAATAATTGAATGGCAAAAGTTAATTATTTTAATAATTGATCTGATTGATTTACTTTTTTTATATTTAACTAGTAGACCCGTGCCTGGCATTGCTCGGGCAGTTGTATTTAAGTTTCTCTTTCTCTTAAATTATAACCTTTTATATAATTATTTTATCTAACTGCTTTTTATAATAAACTTTTAAATAACAGCACCAGAATGCAGTTGATTATCAACACAAAAAATTCTTTTATTGGAACGCTTTCAGTTATTGTATAACCATCAACAGCATTTTAGAACAGAATACAAGAAGTTTTTAGTTTGTTTTTGAAAACAAACTAAAAATTGCATTCTGGTGCTGTTATTTAAAGGCTTATAACCTTTTAGGTAACCTTCAGGATTTTCTTCAATGTATTCTGAAAATCTTTCCAGTATAGATATGTTTTCTATTTGAAACATGTGTCTTTTTGAATGTTCACATATTTATCTTTATTTCTCTATTAGAATTCTGTCTATTTGTTCGATCTTCTAATGTTTCATTTTCTCGAATTAAATGCAAATCTTTCAGTAGCAGGAATTAATCTACCTAAATAGTTCTTTTTTATGACAGTATGATATTTATATAACTGTACAATGTACGAAAACTTTATATCAAAACACGTTAAATGACGTAGTCTCGAACCGAGAGTATCGAAAAATACGTGAATTAATCTCAAATGCAGATTCTTCTACATAATAAAAACTTACAATAGTGAAAATCATGAAATAAAATAATCATTGATTGAAAAAAAGTAATAGATTAAATAATAAATCAGTAGCAGCATAAATAATTCAATAATTTTTATAAAATTCTATTATTGTAAGTCAAATTGTTGTATTGCTATGGCAATGATGGTTCGTTTTTCTACACGTGGTAATGATAGTGACAATCTTAGGCTGAATTTCCTAATTCCCCTTATCTTGCCTTACAATTGAACATACAGCACAGGTATTTAGATTTATATGTATAGATATTATATATAGATAGATTGTATCTCTCTTAATAGCCATGGCTGCGAATAACGTGGTCATTAAGCCTGACCAAAGTTTAACTTAAGTATATTAGGCTAAATAAAGTAATGTATACTATAATCAATAGAAAATTAGAGAAAGATTTTAAAAACCCTTAAAAACCTTTTTATATGAAATCTGAAGTTCAATAATTTACCAAAATAATATACAGTACAATACTCGATATCCGTGCTGTGAATAACATGTGATCATTAAGCCTAACCAAAGTTTAACTTAAGTATATTAGGCTAAATAAAGTAATGTAAGTATTAATCATAGAAAATTTGAGAGAAAGATTTAAAAAAAAATCTTAAAAACCTTTTAATATGAAATCTTAAGTTCAATAATTTGAAAAAAAAAACTTTAAAAACCTTTAATTTGAAATCTGAAGTTCAATAGTTGAAAAAACCTTAAAAACCTTTTAATATGAAATCTGAAGTTCAATAATTTTTCTTTAAAAACCTTTTAATATGAAATCTTAAGTTCAGTAATTTAACAAAATAATATACAGCACAATACTCTATATCTGCCATTAATCTGAAGTTCAATAATTTAACAAAATAATACCTTAAAAACTTTTTAATATGAAATCTTAAGTTCAATAATTTTACCGAAATAATAGTATAATAGTTGACATCCGCCATTAAAAGCAGTCTCATTGGGTTATAATAGTCACGTACAACAATCACGTATCCATTATGAGCCAATGAGATTACTCAGTTACCAAAGATATAAACATAGTAATCCACTGATATCGGCTAGTTAACATGTCACGTGGTCACTGTAACCCAATGAGGTGGTTCAAATAATGTGATCTTCATCTTTCATCTTTATCTTTTTTGATCTTCATCTATTTCATCTTTGATCTTGATAAAGATCAAAGATGGAAGATCATCATTTATGCCAATTATAATCAAAAAAACAAATTTCTAATAATCAATACCTATCTTCAAATCTCCCTATCTAATTCCCCTAACAAACAAAAGTTGTTTCATAAAAATCCATTCAGCCGTTCTCGTGTTATAAGTGTACACATGCGCTCAGGCATTTCAGATTCATAATATGTATAGATATGCTACTCCCCGCGCTCAGGCATTTCAAATTTATAATATGTATAGATATATGTATAAACTCACTATATATATATTGATACATTATTGTTAATCTATGCAAATATAACAGTGCAATGTAGGAATTATAATATAATTCCTGCATTGCACTGTTGCCATAGCAACTGTACAATAATATAATCAAATTTAAATTTAAATAATCCGAACATAAGTTTGTATTATTGTTCCTTTATGCTTGTTACATTATAAGCATACTAATTGCTGACGAAGGCTTACTAAAGCCAAAAGTGCTCCAGTTAATTTGTATGCAAGAATTTATTAAACATTTCTGCCTAAAAAGACTGAGCTTGGGTAAGAAGGAATTATAAGATTAACATAACCAAGGAATAGATATCGAATTACATATATATAAAAGCATATAATAAAGTATTCATCACTTCTGCTGTACTGAAATACAACAACAATAATAAAAATGAAGCACTTTTAGCAGCTAAAAGTGCTTTATTTTTGTTATTGTTAAGATATATACAATGGTACCTTGGTTAACGACGGCCTTGGATAACGACGGCTTTGATTAACGATGAGTGGTTGAAAGAAAAAAATGTTTTGGTTAACGATGCATGCTTTGGTTAACGACTCCTGATTATGTGAACTTCCAACAAAATAGAGCTCACAATACTATTAAACTGCTTCAACTAAGACTACTTAAATACATAAAAACACAGCACTTCTTGCAGTAAAGTATCAAACTAAATTTATTAGCTTAAATTTAGTTTGATACTTTACTGCAAGAAGTGCTGTGTTTTTATGTATTTAAAATAGAGCTCTGTAAAACAGCTTGTCATCGCATCACGTGATCAATTAGCTCAGTCAATCATTATTTTTTTAACAATCAATTCAAATCCGTCAATATCATTATTAAAATTAATAAAATTATAACAATTCAAAAAGCATTAATATGTTGAATAATGATTAAAAATGTCACTTACTGTTTTTGTGGTTACTTTTTCAATAAAGTTTGAATTAGTATTTTGAAATTCAAACTGAATTTCCAGATTATCTAATTCTAAAGCTCCATTCAATACTCTTCTTTTTTTTAAAATTTTAGTTATATGAGTCAATATTAACAAAACAGATCTAATCTCTTCAAATCTGAAAAAAATAAATACAAAAATAAAAGCTAAAAAAATTTAAAACCTGAAAAATTATTAAAATTTAAAAAAATAGAGCATAAAAAAGAAGCATCTGTTAAAATTTTTAGACTTTTCTTTAAAATGTGACCTGAAAGCTATTTCCTTTTTAAATTTTGAGTTTATAATCCTAATGTTTAGAACTGAGAATTTTTGTTATTCATTTACTCATATTATCAAATAAACACACACACACACACACACACATTAAAAATGTTAATCAAAGTAGTTGCTGAATTATTTGAATTTCACCTTTAAATTAAAGGAAAAAATTTTGAACTGCTTTTTATTAATAAGAATATCCTAAGTTATATTTTGATATTTTCCATAACACACACATTGTTGTAAAAAAAAAAAAGATGCTCCCCTAAAAAATAGAGTGAGAATTACAAAACTCAGTATACAATTGCCTTTCAGCTAGATATATAAATTGCTAAAATTTGATTGCCAAGGAATGCACAGGGTATTTTGAGAGCTCATGAAAAGAATAAATCTGAGGCCAATATAAGGAGTGGTGTCCATAAGTATGGATATATGACCAGTTTTGTTGTTTCTTTATGTTAAGTATTCTATGAAGATGTCACTACAACATATCTGACAGCAATATGAGCAATTGAGCAAATTTGAGCTAGGCCACTTCATACACTTGCAATAAAGCTATGACAAATCTGCATTGATTTTTTTGCAACAGACTGTGGGCAAATATATATATATATATACAGTCAAACCCTGATAAGACACCCCCCCATTCTGCAACCCTCACTGACTGCCAAGAAATTTGGTGGAACAAATCTTTTCTATGTTAATGGAATAGGCAAACCCCAATAAGACGCCATCCACCATCCGCCAATAAAAATTTCTGAACAAATATTCCTTTTGATTATGTATTTGTCCTCGTTAATCTGCCAGGGGCATGTAAGGTGACTTACATCCCGAAGTTCATCAGTACTCTATATACAGTATTAAAAGCATTCTGGATTCATTTGTAACCAGAAGGTAGGAGAGATAGAGTTAATGATTAATCATGTGTCTCTTTAAGCCTGGTTCATACCTAGGTTGTAGAAAATAAGATCGTGTAAGGAATCAGATCGTTTCAATTGTTTATTGCATACTGAGCAAATAAGGATACTGTACAGTAAGCTGTGTGCATTGTGTTTGGTCGCACTTTGGATAATGACGGTAATGCTGGAATGGATTACCGTCGTTAACCAAGGTACCACTGTCATAGTTATAAAACAAATTTTATAAATAATATAATATCTCACTTATATGAAATCCAAAAATACAGAAATCACTATATATATATATATTGTGTAATACAGTATATTATAAACAGAAACAATTAGAAATTCCTTATTTGGAAATCACTATATATATATATTGTGTAATACAGTATATTATAAACAGAAACAATTAGAAATTCCTTATTTAAGAGGTTTGAATGAAAGTTTTGATTATAAACCAAGATTTTTGGTATAAGTTTTGCCATCATGAAATACTATATTATTATAATATAATGGTTTTCAATCTTTTGGGTTCTGCATACCACCCAAAGAATATCAAAAAATCTCTGTACCACCACCATTTGTAAAACACTAGCTAAAATACTTGGCATTGCCAAGTTTTTGTTTATAAATCACATAGTAAAAATAATTATTGAAAAAGGATTGATAATGAGACAATTTCAAATTTATTTCATATCATAAATAATAAATAATCAATATACAATATATTGTATATATAATCATTCAATAAACAATGCTATCATGACATTGACTTCATATGAGAAATTAGTTTTTATATATAAAATTTATACAAAAGTCATATATACACGAGGCATATTTTATGTATAATATATATATACAAAAGGCATGCACATCTGAAGAAAACCAGCATTTGTTTAACACATGCTTGGCTTTTGTTTAATTTACCCAAGAATTTAATTACAGTAAGACCTTGCTTAACGCTGTTTCGATATAATGCAATTTTTTCGAATTTTATATTTTTTCATTTTGACGGGGTTTTTCAAACTGTTATATTCACATAAATCCAAAATCGGATGAATTTCTTACTTTGATACTCCTATGCCATCTTGCAGTGTGTTTGATATCAGTGTAGCGCAGTACATACGAAAGTCTGCTTTGATAACAGTTCATATTTATGATCAGTCATCAACATTACTTTACAAAAGGAACTTGCAAGGGATTTTCTCAAAACAAACTCTTAAGCCACTGTTACAGAAATTATGGATCAGTTTATAGAAAATGATTCAAATATAGAAAAAAAAATTGTGAATTTGTGCTATAACAGACTCAAGGTTTTATGATAATAAGTGGAAGTTTAGTTATATATATTCATTCAAATATAGAGGTTCAAAGGCAAGATGAAGTTTCATGGATGCGATTTCTTGCTACTGACAATTGCTTTCTGAAGGAAAGAGGAAAAGGCAAATGATGTTAGATGAATTCTTAATGAAAAAAACAAAGTGTCAAATGAGGAAGGTTCTTCCTCATCACCAACATAAATTATTTACTTGAATATTTTTGATTTTCACCAATGATTTATGAATACAAATCGATAATAGCAATAAAAAATATCTATAATTAATATAATATATTAGTAATAGTACATGTTACAATATAATATAAAACAAATATGATACGTATATATTTTTTATTCACTATCCTGTTTCACTTATTCCCATTATTTACATGTTAAGATGAACTCATTTAATGCTGTTTCATTTAGTATTTGGTTTTATTGGAACGTATCCCCTGCATTAAGCAGGGTCTTACTGTATTTTTCCCATGTTAAAAATGGGCATGGTCCATTCAGGAAATGCTGAACACTGCGAATTGTGGACAATAATTTAATTTTTATATACAATTTATATCATTATAATGTTCGGTTGAAATATATAATTATGCCACGACAATATTTCAACCTTCGTTTTCTTCTTCTCACAATACTTCCATGCTAGACTAAAAATAAATTAAAAATAAGTCTAGCATGGGAGTATTGCGAGAAGAAGAAGAAGGTGCATATGGTAAGGAATGACCACTAAAATAAAGGTATTATTAAAAATGACCCCTGTATGTTTAACGGGTTATTAATACAAAAATCTGACTAATAATTTTAAGCAAGAAGTATGACGTAAGCTGATTAGCGATGAGCTGAAGAAATGCGATTTAAATTCGAATATTATGAAATTCTTTCGAATTTTAGCATTTAGAATATAACTGTATTTATTAACCATTGTTTAGTTACTGTTAGGTTTTGTTTATTGATTTGATACTGATGAGGGCTTGGTAGAGCCGGAAGTGCTTTATTTAATAAAGAAATTTGTTGAATGAGAACATTGTTTCTTTACCTACTTAAAGTGGTTAGTGAGTGATCATACTTTTACTAATCTAAATCATTATACAGTATCTTATTTAATTAATTAAAAAAAAATTATCTTTTTTTGAATAAAAATTAGATGATTTGATAAAAAGTTTATCTCCACTTACTATAAAAATTTTTATCACATTAAAATTTGATTAAGTTAATTCAATCATGTTGCTGAGTTTCATCAAATATATATGTTACAGGACAAACCCGAATTCAGGAAATACTAGAATTTTCCAATTTGTATATGTTACAGGACAAACCCGAATTCAGGAAATACTAGAATTTCCTACTAGAACATCCTAATGCTTGTTGGACGTTCTAGTATTTCCTAGGCCGAACTCGAAATGCCAAACATTTCTTATTCAAAAAATTGGAATTTCTAGTTTTTCTAGTCAAAATATTTCTTATTCAAAGTCCAGAATTTCTAGTTTTTCCTAGTCAAAACCCAAATTTTGGAGCCCCGAACATTTTTTATTCAAAGTTCGGAATTTCTAGTTTTTCCTAGTCAAAACCCGAAGTGTAAACAGTTAAAACAACAAAATAAAACTAAAAACAACAGTCTTCATTTCTTAATATTCTCTCTCAGAATTTGGTATTTTCCAGCAAAAATCTCTTTCTTTAGAGAATATCCGCCAGAAAAACAAATCTCATTGAGGAAGACAGCAACCTGTGCCAGTGGAAGTACACAGGGCTAAACCTGCTTTCAATGCACGAAGCATTGTGTATCTAAATTATGTTTGTGCAAAAGAATAACTATTTTTGTAAATTCAAATCCACAAAAGCCTACCTTTGCAAAATAAATAAGAGCTACCTAGTGGTGTTTTTTATTTTTGTATTTATGGTAATATCATGAATACATAATTTGTTGATTAGTTGATTAAAAACATTATTATAATGAACATAGTGCATATTTTTATTATTCAACAGGAAATAACAATTTCATTGTTATTTTCTGTAGAGAAAATGAAATAAAACATTGAAAACACAGCTAACTCTCATTCATTATTACATAGTTGAGTTTAAAGAAATTCTGTAGAGAAAATGAAATAAAACAAATTGAAAACATAGCTAACTCTCATTTATTATTACATGATTGAGTTTAAAGAACTGAAATTGCCAATTTTTTTCATTTTTATGGACAAATATTTTAATATTTTTGTTAAAGTTCAACATAAAATACGAATTAAAAAATTTTAAAAGTTGAAAAACACAACTAGGTAAAATTTTTAATATATATTAATAAGAAAGATAATAATAAGTAAACCTAAATTATCAAGCCAAATTTTAGCCCTTGAAACCGTAACGGACTAATTTTAATGATTTGAAATAATTTAAACTGATGTTAGCGCCATCTCGTAATTAGAATAATTATTAATTTTACAAATCATAGTCACACCATTTATTAATTAATAATTGAACTAGGAAATTTTAACTAATTATATCTGAAGAAAAAATCCGATGTAAGTAATCAAAAAATCATTCTAAATTAATATCATCTATTAATTAATAATTAAACTAGAATTTTAACTAATTAATCTGAAAAGAAAATCTGCCTCGGCCCGGGATCGAACCGGGGACCTTTGGGCTAACATCTGCCTCGGCCCAGGATTGAACTGGGGGTGTTTGGGCTAACGTCCCAATATCATACTGCTGTCTCGGCCCGGGATAGAACCAGGGACCTTTGGGCTAACGTCCCAACGTCATAACCGCTAGACCACTGAAGCCAACAAGCAGATTGATTCTTCAGACAGTTATATTAATTTAGAATGATTTTTGATTACTTACATCGGACTTTTGCCAATAGATCCGAGATGGCGCTAACATTAGTTCAAATTATTTCAAATCATTAAAATTATTCCGTTACCAGTTTCAAGGGCTAAAATTTGGCTTGATAATTTAGGTTTTTCTGTTATGGTTTCAAGGGCTAAAATTTGGCTTGATAATTTAGGTTTATTTGGGATATAGTTCTTGAAGTTATTATTTAAAAAGTTAAAAGATAATAATAAGTTTAAAAAAAAAGAAGTTTATTATCTATTTGAATTGTGTATTTAAATATTGCATAGCTTCATCCCACTTCTTTCATAATTATGAGTACTACAGCACTAATCAAAAGTGGAAAAATTCTTTATTATAACTTAATAAAGAATTTTTCCACTTTTGATTCATGCTGTAGTACTCATAACTGTGTATTTTAAATCATGACTATTTTTATTTAATTCCAATTTTAAAATAAATTATATAAAAATGTTATTTAAAATTATGAGAGGTATTAAATTAGTAATTATTATTTTTTAAAGTAATACAATAATTTTTATGTGCATTACTACTTATTGCCATTTCACATGTAGTTTCAATTATATGAATGTTTGATTCATAGCATAATTTAAATTGAAAAAACTTAATTTATTGAATAATTATAGTATTTTCATATATAACAATCTTTTCTAAAATTACCGAAGTGTCTTATTAAAGCTAAAAATACTATAATTATTCAATAAATTAAGTTTTTTCAATTTAAATTATGCTATGAATCAATCATTCGCATAATTTTTGTGCGCATTTATAATTTTTCATTAATTTATAATTACTAATTTATTTTCAAATTATCATCAGTAATAGATGTCCTGGTATCTGGTATAATTTCCAAGCTATTCAGAATGTAAAGATTTATTGAATAAATGCAATTTATAAGCAATACTAACTTCACATCATTTATATTTGATAAATTATGTCCATAAATCCCAGATTTTTTTCATATTTCTAAAATAATTACATGGATGATCAGATTTTTTTTAATTATTTAATAAAATTACTAAATTAATTAATAAAATTACTTATTTCTATATAACGGTGTCATAACTGTTCTATCGCTTAAGTCTGGAAAAGGGGAACAATTTACCATTGTTATACTATATTTGACCTGATTTTAGCCTGAATATGATCTGAATAAGAGAAAACCAAAGCATTTAAATATGTTTATTAAATGTGAAAAGTATTTATCATCAGTAAATTGCATCTATTCACTAAACATTATTTTGCATGGCAAATCTGAATTTTTATTCATATTTTTTTATATATATCTAAAAAAAAATGAAAATCAATAATCAAATATTGTTTTATGGCAAAATTTATAGTATTACTACATTTATATATGGCATGCATAATTTTTTAAATTTATGATATTAAAATTTCAGATATTTTTGCTTCCATTTATTGTGATATACATTATAAATAAATTGTAAGCTTGATGATGACTATGAAAAAAGAATTAATGATGATTTATTTATTCAAAGTTGCATTTAAATACAGTTTTCTATTTATGAAATTGATTATAGTAATTTATATAAACAGTAATCTAAAATTTTCATTATTTATAAATTTGCTCAGATGAACATTACCAATGATATATATTTGCATCACCTAATAGATTATGATATAAAATTTATTTTTATTTTTATGAAATAATGGATTTCTAGACAATTCAAATATATTTAATTGTATTATATCATTGTTGACATTCTTTACAATGTCTTAATAATGCAAGTCTTTTTGATTTCTGAATTGTTTAATATAACGAGTAGTGTGGATTTTTGGCACAGGCTGTGAAGGCCTCAGGTCCCACAACCTAGGGGACTCTTTATTTTATGATTGTAATACATATTTAATTTTTTTATATGATTTTTAACAAGATTTATACACTACAACAAATTTTCTGAATCCAAGAATATCCATACAATTAACACGATAGTTTTTAACAGAGTATGAATACAGTGAATATGACTTGTACTTAGGTAAACAATGTAACAAAATTCGAAAAATCTAGAATCAAAAAACAAATTAATAACAATATATCACATATCAGAATAACGTTTAGTGGGGTTTTTCATTTTCTCATTTAATTATTATTGAAGACTTGATATTGTTATTAGTGAAGTTCATTCTTCTATTTGTTTATTGTGTCTATTGGACAATAAACAAACACAGGTAAGAAATAAAATTTATTCATTTATACTGAACTAAATTAGGATTCACAACTTCATTTTATAAAAAAGAAAAAGTATTATAACATTTCTCCATTGTGATTGTATATCATATCTTCTCCATTGTGATTGTGTATCATAAAATTAGCTCCCACTTATGACCATATTCATAATCAGCTAAGGATCTAAAAAAAAAAGACTTATTTTAATAGGCCCCCAAAAATCTCTCACACCTTGGTACCCTTTAAGGCAAAATCTGCCACTGAATATATCTATCTGAATTCTTTTAATTAATAATATATATACAGGGTGGAAGAAAAGTCTATACCCTTCCAAATAACTTGATAATTATCATAATTTCAAAAATCTGTTAATGCCAATAAATAACATGCCATAGATGGGCTACATGATGATGACCTTCAAATGAGCTGATTATACAAATGAGTACAGTTGCAAATCCTATCTCATAAACCGTAAAAGATGTGGAAAAATTTCCAATTACAAATTTATTCAGTATTCAATTCTGAACACTACAAAAATCTTCAGAATCAGATGAATAGTTCACCCAAAAATGAAACAAAATTATTTTCACCTACATATCATGTCACATGCCTTTCCACATCTAGTTCTGGAAATTTCTGGAGATTTCCACAAGAATGTCATATTCCTGTTCAGTTGACATAGAAAGCTGTATTCATATATGTGAAATTCAATGTACATGTACAATCCCGTGCAAAAAGTTTGTCAGGTTCTGTGTAGGGGAGAAAGTGGCTGACTCTTTCATAGTTCAGCTTATATATATGAAACAGTTGATGCTGCAAAAAGTAAAATGATCTTTTTTTATAGTAAATTTTATGAATTTTGATGATAAACTTTTTCTCAAAAATATAATATTTTCAAATAATTGCAAAAAATCGTAATTTTATTCTTATTTGAGATTTTATTCAAAATATAAAAGTCTAATTTTACTTTTACAGAACTAATAATTATAAATGAATATAATTGGTGGCATAAGAAAAAATCGGTCTGAGCAGGATTTCTGTAGAGTGGCAATACGATTAGAAATAGTTTTATTTTACTTGTTATAAGTAATGCATGGATCACTAATCAAGAGTAGCACCAAGTACCAGCTTTCTTTCGTGTTACCGACTGTACAATTTTATTTATGATAAAATTATATTTTGTTGTAAATTTTTAATACTTTTTCGGTAGGGGTAAGGACTCAAAAAATATATTTTGAAAGTCTATATTAGGCCTTGGTTATAATAAAATTCGAAAAAAGTCAACGTCCATAACGAAGTGAATTCATCTTGTTCTAGGCTCTTACTTTTGGCTGAGACTTGAAGATTTACTTTTTTATTTTCTTTTTGTTGTTTTTTGTACTCCCAAATGTTGACACCAATAAAATACTTTACTTTTTTATTTTCTTTTTGTTGTTTTTTGTACTCCCAAATGTTGACACCAATAAAGAAGAGTTACCTAAGTGGTGCAGAAAAATGAAAAAATCAGAAAAAGAAATCAAACAAGCTTGCTGAACAAATGAAAAAAAAACATAAACTTTTTCAACTTGGCTTCACTCGTTGAATATCAACAGACGATCAACTTGATACTTCTCCAAGTACGTCTACAGGTGAAATTATGGCAATTTTGATTGTTGAAGATGAAGATAAGGTTCAGATACAGGATGCCATTCAAACTGATTCGAACGTTCAGTTAGATATTCAAAACAGAAACCACCTGGGACCAGAATATCAAAATGATATTGGGTTATGGTGAAATTTAACCAAAGAAGTGCGAAATTTCTGGTGTAAAAGAGATTCTGCGGAATGTCAACATTTTGACAATGATTTTTCGGTTTCATGCAGACAGTATGATGATTGTAAAAGAAAATTTTCCCATTTGAAGATGTTTTGAAAACATGTAAGTGGTGAAAAACTCAAAAGAGAATGGCTCATGTATTCTTCATCCACAGGAAATGTATATTGTTTCTCATGCGTCCTATTTAGTGAAACATCTGCTTTCCAAACTCAATTTTTGGAAGGATTTTCCGACTGGAAGAATGCGGCACAAAGAATGAAAATGCATGAAGACAGTTCAATGCATCAGCATGTGTACAGACACTTATTTGTAAAAGACGCATACATAATCGAATCGACAGTTCTTTGGAAACTCAATTTAATAAAGAACAAGAATATTGGATCAAAGTTCTGCAAAGAGTGTCAGAAATCAAATTTCTCTCATCACGTGGATTAGCATTTCGCGGTGATGTAGAACTCATTGGTTCTCAATATAATGGCAACTACTTGGGAATTTTAGAGTTAATCGCGAAGTACGACCCTTTTCTTAGTTCACATATAGCCAAATACTTCTACAATATGTGAAGAAATAATTGAAATAATGAGAAATAAAGTTCAGGAAACTATTATAAAGGAAATCCAGGAAGCTAAATACTTTTCTCTGAGCGTTGATTCTACACCAGACATAGCTCATACTGACCAATTGACAATAGTGCTTAGATATGTGGGAGTATCTGATGGTGAAGTGGCAGAACGCTTTTTTACATTCATTCCCATAACAAGTCACACTGGAGAAGCACTTGCCAGCACTGTTTTGACCTTCCTAAACAAATGTGGCATTGATATAAAAAACTTAAGGGGACAATCTTATGACAATGCAGCAAATATGTCAGGATGCTACAATGGTCTTCAAGCACATATTTTAAAGATAAATCAGCTTGCACACTACATTCCATGCACAGCACACTCGCTAAATTTAGTTGGAATATGTGCTGCAGAAAGCTGTGTTGGAGCAGTTTCATTCTTCGAGCTTATGCAAGCAATGTACAACTTTTTCTCAGCATCAACACACCGTTGGGCGATTATGTTGCAATGTGTTGAGGACAGCAATAATGAATATCAGCAAGACTCTGCACTAGTGCTAAAAATAGTGAGTGACACAAGGTGGTGTGCAAGAGCTGATGCGACAAAGGCTTTATCTGAAAGTTATAGTAGCTTCCAGAAAGCTTTGCAGGTCATTGCTGAAGATATGAATCAAAAGCCACAAGTAATTCATGAAGCTAAATGCCTCCTAAATGACTTGTCAAAGAAAGAAAATGTTATCATGGCAGGCTTCTGGGCTGTAATCTTAAACCGCATCAATAGAGTAAATAAATCTCTACAAACGAAATCAATAGAATTTCAAACAGCTGTCAATCTTCTGAAATCATTATTCGATTTTTTAAATTCGTAAAGAGAAATGTTTGATGAATACAAAAGAAAGGCAAATGAGAAAATAGATTCGCAATACACCGATGAATATAGACGTGTGTGCATAAGAAAACGACATTACAATGACGGTGACGCAGAAAATGTTGTGCTTCAAGGAAGTGAAAAATTCAAAACTGAAACTTACGCATGAATCACACATAACCACGATTTGTTATTCTTTATCGTACTGTATGAGCTGAAGATGGCATTTATTTGCTGTAAACGTTACTCGTAAATAAAGTGATTTAAGTGTTTTTAGGACTGCTTGTAAGTGCTTTATAGTCTTTGGTAAGTATAGTTTACAAATTTTAGTGACAATTTTTGCTTCTTCAAATTATGGAATACAAATAACATAAATTGTTTCTTTCACTTTTTAGTTAATCATTCAAATAATAAAGAACATATAGCATTTATTAAAAGAATTTCTATTAATAAATGCTATATGTTTTCACTTAGTTCAGGGCTGATGTTTATTCTTTTAATGATTATGGAATGTAATTGCAAAAAACATAAAATTTCTATTTACAGCCATTTCACTAATTGTTTCGATATATAACTCTAATTCTTTAATAAATTAAGTTTTTTCACTTAAAATTGTGCTATGCATCATTCATTTATATATTGATACATAAAATTTTTTTGTTTGTACATAGAAAATTGAAAAGACTATTATAGGATGATAAAAACCAATCAATTTATGAACAAATCACAAAAACATAAATATTTTTACAGTTAAGAATACGAACATCCAAAAATTATATTTAAAATATGAAAATAGGAAATAAAAAAATTAATCAGTTATCATAAAATAATGAAGATAAATCCAAATTTATTAAAAAAAAGCATAATTAGTGAATTTTAACAGCAATTATAAATTAAATGCATTAAATATTCCAGATTTACTCATATTTTTTAAAATCTCCAAAATTTTCAGATAAATTAATAAAAAGAATGAAAAAGTTTCACCAAATATTAGCTGATGGAATAATCCTAATCTAGCCAAACTTCCCCCAGTGGTTTATTTTTGAATTAACTGCCAAATTAATAATTATTTTAAATATCAGAGTTCAAACAGCACTAAGAGCAAGTACAAAATTGTTTTAATAGAGTAAAACGTTTTCGGACCTCTACCTGTCCCTTGTCAGTATGTTTCATAGAGATAACTTTTACTCTATTAAAACGATTTTGTACTTGCTCTTAGTGCTGTTTGAACTTGATATCATATATTCAAGCAAGTGGTTTTTTCAATTTAAGTATAATTATTTTAAATTTACGCTATGGTGCCACCATCTGTCGGATTAATAATTATTAATTTAAATTTAGGCTAAGGTGGCACCATCTATTATTTAATAATTGAACTTTAATTTTTACTAATTTCCCAAAATTAAAAATTTGCCTTTGCCTGGAATCGAACCAGGGACTTCGGGTTACCGTCCCGACACCTTACCAGCTAGACTACCAAGGCACCGGCAGATTTTCAATTTTGGGATGTATATAATTTAGATATTATTGGACTTACGCCGACACCAGCACTCCCGGACGGGCTAGACTTAGCCACAAATCCTCTGTCCAAGAGCGCTGGTGTTGGTGTAAGTCCGATAATATCTAAATTATATACAGCCCAAAATTGAAAATCTGCCGGTGCCTTGGTAGTCTAGCTGGTAAGGTGTCGGGACGGTAACCTGAAGTCCCTGGTTCGATTCCAGGCCAAGGCAAATCAGGACAGTAACCCGAAGTCCCTGGTTCGATTCCAGGCCAAGGCAAATTTTTAATTTTGGGAAATTAGTAAAAATTATAGTTCTATTATTAAATAATAGATGGCACCACCTTAGCCTAAATTTAAATTAATAATTATTAATTTGGCAGTTAATTCAAAAATAAACTGCTGGGGGGAAGTTTGACTAGATTAGGATTATTTGAATCGTGTAAATCCCTAGTATAATGGATTATGATTGATTAATTAGCTGATGGGGTTAGTAGAGACTGCAGTAAAGCTTTCAGCAGCTATAAATTTACCCAAGGAGAGAGATCACAATTCAAAACAAACAAAAATATAGTATCAAATTTAAACAAAAAACAAAAAGCACTATGGCAGGAAAATTAATCATATATGCAAGTGAATTATAAAACTACTAAAAATGTAGAAGCATTTTCAATTTTATTAAAAATCCTCTGCAGCTACATTAAAGCCAAACGAACAAATTCCATCAAGCATTCTAAAGAGCAGTCATCTAAACATCAAAGTATATACAGTATGTACTTAAATTATACTATATGTTTTAACAATAAATATAAATATTGTGAATTACTTATAATTAGCAAATAAATTAATTTATTTCCCAGGTTTACAAATTTTTTTTTCAATTATTAACAAAAACAAAAATATTAATACTAATTGCAATAAATAAATGCTAAAAATTCATAAATACAGCATTTTAAGCAATGTAAATAGCAAATCAATATGCTGGGTTTGTAGTAGACACTAATGTGAAAAAATAATGATGGCTCATCAAGAAATGGAAATATTGATAGAATACCTTCTGGCTACCATAGTTTCATTGGAACATTAAGTAGATTACTTTCATTCCTAGATTATGCCTAAGGCAATAATTCATCTGTACAAAAGCTCATCTGTTCCTATCAATAATTAAGAATAAAACTACTTTAATATTTCTATGACATAATCAATTTATTATTATAGTTAGCTTGATTTTAAAGACTAGAACATAAAATGTAATAAGTTTTTATTTTTTTAGATAAATAAATCATTGTTTAAATATAAACTTGTTTTTAAAAATATTAAAACAAGTTTATATTTAAACTTGTTTTATTTAGCTGTAATAAATTAGTCTGCTAAAATTTCATTGTTGAGAATAAAAATCATTTTTACTATTATATTTAATGGGAAATATGCAAAGTCACGAATTTTAACGAACACCAATAATAATAATAATAATAATAATAATAATAATAATTATAACTAAACCTAACAGTTCTAATGACTCTGCAAATCCATAGTTTGGCCTGAGCTCAGGTCTTTCACTATGTTCTAAACCAGGGGTGAGCAACCTTTTTAATCAACGGGCCAATTTAAATTTTAAAATTTTTTTTCCAAAACATATGGAAACGATTTTCGTGACAAAGTAGTTCCAAAATTCATCACTGACAAAGCATGTAGCATTTCGAACTGCAGAAAAGTATAATATTTAGATGTGCCCCAATTGCTATAGACTATTGATGAATATAAAATAAAACACGAAACATTTCATGCCATTCTTGCAGATAATGAAAACACGATAGTTCTCACTTGCCTAAACATACTTTGTTTACAAAACTATATTATGAAAATATAATGAAAACAATTGTATATTATGTAAGGGTAATACTGCTTTTGTAATTTGGGAATTCAGATAAGTTAAGCAATTGCGAAGAAGACCATTATCATCACGTGCTCAGTCAAATAATTCTCGTTTTAGATGTATTTGATTTTAAGAAAGAAGAATTATTTCTCGTTTTGAGAAAACATGTCTAATTGTGAGAAAAGAAAGAGGATGTAAATTTCTCTTTCCAGAATAGCTAAGATATTGCCACTGACGTCGTGGTGCGATTCTCCGAAATCACAGTAGATTCCTGGAGGACACAAGGAATATGAAGGCAGTTTGATATATCCTATACAATATATGGGAAATTCTACTTAAATTGTTGCAATTGTCGTTGCATTATTTGAATTATTATTTTAATGAGTTGTGCTAAACAGTTGCTTTCCGGTGTCACGGACAAAGTATTGACTTTGCCAGAATATTTCTTGCTCGAATGAAAGTGGACAATGAATAGCCAAGGAACTTCTTATAGGGAGATGTGATTCATCTTCATCTAAATGAAACTGTGAACACTTACAATCGCATTTCAGCAGAGAAAAAATTTCCATGAGGTGCAATAAATTTTTTACACTCATCGAAAACCATTGATATGGTGTGATTTATATCACTTTTTATCATTGATTCGTTCTTTTTTGAAGAAAATCATCTAACAGAACCTATAATCTGCTTTGTTACTTCTGTGAAATGACAAGAGATGCTGAAGTTTTGTTATCCAGTAATTGCAGTAAAGAAGGTGTTTTGATTCAATCATTTTCAAGGAAGATTATGCACTTAGTCATATTTTATAATCGGTACAGCAGTTACTATGATATGATGCAGCATGAGATTAGTGATTAATACTCATTTCCACAGCTTAGCCCCATTACTTGAGTATTCTTAAACCTTGTGAATTTTAACTCTGAGGATATCTCAAAAGTATGGTTCTTCGATACTATCTATGTATATTTCTAACTTGGCAGCCTTGAAAAACAGAACAACTCTGCATATGAACTCAGTTACGTTCGTCAGTGTTTAGCAAACGCAGATTTGAAGAATTAGAATTGAGAATACATTGAGCAGTATCCATCGTAATATCTCTAACTTTAGTATCTCATTTGTATAAATCAATAGCACGATAAACTTTATTGATCCCACATCAGTTACGTTCGTCAGTGTTTAGCAAACGCAGATTTGGAGAATTAGAATTGAGAATACATTGAGCAGTATCCATCGTAACATCTCTAACTTTAGTATCTCATTTGTATAAATCAATAGCACGATAAACTTTATTGATCCCTCTTCACATTTAGGTTTCTCGTATATGTGTCTTGCAATTACATACTTCTATAGATGCTTTTTTTTTGCAACTTACTGTCTTTTTCCCATAGTGGCGATTTTTGAAAGCGAATTCCTTGCGAAAATCGCTTCCCATGTTTCTAATAGTATTTCTATTAAGTTTGGTTGAGTTTCGCTAAATATATACAGATGACTTAGAATAAATGTACTTTATGATAACTCGGTACTTGCACATCGCATACTACATATATGCCAGTTGAAGATTGAATATGCCAAATGCTATATATGACCTTTCTTATACTAACTTCGACTAGTTTTCATTACACAGTATATTAATGTTGACTTAATGGCCGCGAGATAAAGTAGTCGCTTACCATATTGGAAGCTCCGAAATTCGATCCACATTTCTATTCAATTTCGATCCACATTTCTAGTTTTTCAAGAGCAATCTGGACCAGGCCCGTTTAACATATCCTTCAATCTTCTGATTGATTTATCATGAGTTTTGACGGTATATATTTGACGGCAGCCATCTTTATAGCAGCCCATCACGGGTTTCTATAAAGGTGGCTGCCGTCAAATATTAAATACCGGGAAAATTAATTTTTCAGGAATCTGAACAAGAAAATTTTTAGGTGAGCCGGCCAGATTCATTGAATCCTATCCTCCATCTGGCCCTAAGTGTAAGTGAGATGTGAAAAGAAGTGTGGATTGTCTACGATGGGCACTGGAATGCCCGACCATTTAGTACCGGCGTTAGAACTAAAAAAATTACTTTTATATACTAATTTATTTGAGATAAAATTATTATAAATTTTCTATAAATATAATCTACCGGATGGCCCCGCATGGTAGAGCAATGGTTTACGACTTTGGTAGATCTGGGTTCATTTCCAGGTTCCCAACCTTCCAATTAACCCATCATAGGTATCGACCAATTTGTGGTGGGCTCTAAAAGTGGCCACCGCCAGATTAAATATATTTCTTGCGATATGATGGTTTAACTAACCAAATCTATAAATATAAATTATCGATTTCTGTTAATAAGAAAATGTTTGGATAATACTTTATACAAAATAATTGAAGAAAATTTGGGGAATTTTTTTTGTGAATTTTATCGAATTTTCTTATAAATTTAATATATTTTTACATTCTATTACTTCTAAACTAGAAATTATCGTCATTACTGTAGACAATTTAGTCTTATATCCAAAAATGAATTATTAAATATTTACCCGACAGATCAAGTACTACCTCTCCAAGAAATTCATTTGGCCGGTATATGTCATAATTCCAAACACTAATTTCTAAGTGATGTTTTTTCAGGCTATCTGGTGATATGTTTGGATATACCATCGTTTGTTTCCATTCGGGATTACTACATCTTGAAAAGTACCTAGTTCTTCTTTGATTTTCCATGCTATGGTAAAATTTTTAAGAAATATCTTTTATACAGAAATTTCTTGAGGTAAATTATCTTGTAAGCCGATGCGAGAAACATATAATACGCCTTTTGCAAATGCTATTAAAATTTATTTTTATATGTTAACTCAGTGGTTCTCAATCGCTGTGCCGCGGCACACTAGTATGCCGTCAAGCCTTTGACAGTGTGCCGTGAAATATTAAAAATGAATTGTATGTATGTAATTGTAATTACATACATACAATAGTGAAATGTGGTTGGCCGGATATCCTTTTTTGCAATCCAACGACTGTGTTAGAAAAATCTAACCCTCGAATTTCTGCGACAGTCAAAATTTTTTATCGTTATTCATAATTTTAAATTAAGGAATAAAAATTAAATTAAAATTTAGTTTCTCCGAGACGACAAAATCTGCAGATGGCGCTATAACATAATAATTTAATGATCTGGTGTACCAGTATCTCTGTAATCTGAATGTAATAAATAAGAATAAATACAATAATCTGTTAATAAAAGTTTGTTATTAAATCTAAATAATTATTTAAAATATTTAGGTGTGCCGCCAAATTTTAAAATATTAAAATGTGTTCCTGAACGTGTGCCACCAAATTTAAAAATATTAAAATGTGTTCCTCAACAGAAAGATGTGCCACCAAATTTTAAAATATTAAAATGTGTTCCTCAACAGAAAAAGTGCTGCCAAATTTTAAAATATTAAAATGTGTTCCTCAACAGAAAAAAGGGTAAAAATGACTATGTTAGATAGTTAATGAATGGGACCATTGCCTCATTTTGTTATTTGTGTTAACTTGTTTGAATAGAACATAATCTTGAAAATTCTAATTTATCAAATATGCAAAAATTAAGAAATAATCTTGATCAGGATTCTTGTTACTGTTTATTAATTTTAATTGATGAAAATAATGTATAGGCCCAAGTTATGAACATGTTATAATCTAATTAACAGTAATCAAGCAAAAGGCAATTCATTTTTATGCTATTATATTTCGCATTGGCTTATCAACAGGTTCTAAAGTAATATAAATAGTTAATGACAATATATATTTTTATTTCTTAATCATTTATTATAACTCACCATCTACCAGGCAAAAGATAACATTTGACAAAAGGATCGGGCAAACCGCTGTTGTCTCTTGTGGTCACCAAATCGCGAGCTCGGACGATAGTCACATACAAAATGGCTGCTTTGGAATCGTAACAAATTTGTAACTAAAATAGATTAAATTAATCTATTTAATGACTTTTATAAAAAGAAAGAAAGCATAGTTACTTTAATTTATAAATAAAATAGAAAAAAATTACCTGAATTTCACCAGTAATATGTTCTGCCCAGTTCTTGTACTGTAATCAAAATAAATTGCAATTACTTTAATTTTATAAGAATATTAATTTTTATGTAAATTTCTTTCTCTACATACTTTATTGCTGTCGTTCAAGTGATCGGATTTGCTGTTTGGAGGATGAGAACTGTTCCAAGCAGGGTTATTTGAAGGTGGATGGGGGTTGGAACCGTACCTCGGATTAGATGTACCTTCTATATGTGAGGTTGGATTCGGACTCCTCGAAGAGCGATATTCTAGAAATGTATTAAATTTGTTGAATCCAGAAAACAATATTAAAGTTAGTGGTGTATGCATTCGGGAATTAGTAATGGCTACAAACATTAAGTACTGTACAATACAGAGAATTATAATAATGTAAATTAATTGGCATTTCATCTTTGTCATTTGAGAAATAATTATGAATTGGAGTTAAAATAGCTATAACAAATTCATATATATTTAAAGATATATTAAGTACTGTACAATACGGAGAATTATAATAATGTAAATAAATTGGCATTTCATCTTTATCATTTCAGAAATAATTATGAATTGGAGTTAAAATAGCTATAACAAATTCATATATATTTAAAGATAAAAATATTAAATATTCAATACAGTTTTTTGCAATTGGCCAGCACCGAACACTACACCACTAACAGGCTTTAACGATTATTCAGTTTTTTTGCCAATTCTCACATATACGGAGGAGAGACATAGAAAAGCATATTTACTTTACCGTGGTTGGGTCGGTCTGAATCGTATGGGGACGGATTGCTTCTTGTCGATGTTCCATGCGGATTTCCGCTGCCCCTTGATGGGCTATCATAGCGAGGATTGCTTCCTCCAGACCTTCCAACGTCGTGCGAGGAGCGGACGGTGTTGTGCCCTGATCCACCGGACCCTCGATCATGCCCAAGTCTAGGACTTCTTCCATGTTGTTGGTAACTTGCATATGGGTCAAGCATATTGAAATCGCTATGAACCAGAACAAAAAGTAGTTTTAAACAAAATTCGAGATTCTATTTATAAACTGGTTATGCCTTGATTCGATGGTATCCTATAATTCGTTTCTAAAATAAAACTGGCGTAAAATAATATTGAGCATCCTTCGTATTCCAAGTCTGTTCATTAGAATTATTCTAAATTCGCGCGGTCTCAGCTCTAACTTAAAGGGCCGGATGGCCGCGTGGTAAAGCTGTGGCTTACCATCCTGGAGGACCCGGGTTCAAATCTGGTTCCCACGCCTCCAGTTTTTCAGGAGGAGTCGGGGTCCGAGCCCGGCCCGTTGAACCCCATCCTTCAACCATGGATGTTGACCAGCCTTATGATGGACTCTATAAGTGGCTGCTGTCAGATACAAAATATCCCTGAGATATGGCGGCTTAACTAACCTAATCTAACTTAAAGTAGAAACTAGTAGTTTTAAGTAGCTCCAAATATTTAAAGTAGGATCCAGATTTAATAATGTCTGTGTTTAATATTAAATACAGACATTATTAAATCTGGATTAACTTTAAGTCTGTATTTTTAGAATTGAATTTTTAAAAATTTGGTCATAAAATTTATAATAAGCATACATGATAAACACCTGATTATATATATACTTTTTTATTTTATATTATTAGGCAAATGAAAAAGTTTTAAATTTATTTTTTCTATAAAATCGCATCGCATTAAAGCGATGCGATGCGCGATGCGAATGAGATTTATGAAATCCTTGTGCAATTTAAACAACTCAAGATATATATGTAATAAGAGTTTTTAAATGCGTGGGTGTAATTCATAAATGTTTGTTTTCTTCTCATACTTCATTCTCTGATTGAAATAATAAAAGAAAGCTGACTGTTTCTTATAACCATCAGAATGTTATATAAAGAACTCTCATTATATACTGTACATAAAAATTTTTCACAGCTTATAAAATTCGTTATTAACTGGATGAGAAAGTTTAAAGAAACCAGGACGGTGAATGCCCACAATCAAGATTATATGTGATGATACAGTATATTGCAGAAATTTTTTTCCTCATTTTTTTCAGTAATCTGAATGCATTTTTTTATTTCTACATTTCTTTGAATGATGATAACGTTCTATTTTGTTTAATTTCATAATATAACTGGCTGGTAAAATATCGTCTTCATTCAATGAGAAACAACTCAATTTTTTCATCGAAACCACATTCCTTTAAAAGGAGCTTAGGACCGCCATCACAAAATGCAATTTATGAAGTAACTGAGCAGCAACTGGAGAACGTTTCCAATGAATTGGAAAATAGGATTGAACGACGTATCACGAAAGATGACAGTTATGTTGAATCTAGAAATTTGAACTTTTATTTTGTTAAAACGTTATATGAATTATATTTTCACGCTCCGTTTACCTTTTGCTTGTAATGTTTTCACATTTAAAGCTATTAAAATTGCACAAGGATTTTTCCTATAAGCAACCTGTTTTAATCAATAAATTTTAATTAATAGTAGCAATAATAATTCTTAACCCAAATACTATATTTAATTTTTTTACTTTAACTGTTTTAGAATTATTTTTTCTTTTTTTATCATTTAATGCGGAAATAAATTATGAAAAGAATCATTTTATTGATTTTTTTATAGTTATGAAACATAATAATTGCAAAATTAATTGCAACATGCCAATCTTCCAGTTTTCATGAGAAAATTTTTCATTAATAAATTATTATATTTGGCCTGAATCATAAATTATTATAAATAATCATACAGAACGTTTCTCTATTCCTCAATTATTTAATAATTTGTATTTCGACATACAAATGTATCTTTTTCTTTCTCAATTTGTTTTGGAACGTTCCTATAATTTAGTATCCATGGTCGACGCGACGCGACGCGAACGGATGATAGAGTAACTCATCATTGATTCAGTGATTATTGGTTCAGTCAGCGTAATAGATCCCTCGACTCTGCATGATATCTGTATGTCTAGAGGAATCCGTTCGAGCCATATACGGGTTAAACGTAAGAAAATAAAATCGAGCCGATTAAGTTTAATTTTTTTCCCCCTCTGTCGCGTCGCAGTGATAGTAGATATCAAGCTAGAGCAATGTTTTCCAACTGAAGTGCGGCGAGATATTTTGAGGATAAAAGTATATTTTATGCTTTAATTCTTAAAATATATTTTTATTCTCAAAATATTTCGCGGCACCCCTGGCCGATCTCGCGGCACACTAAAATATCGCGGCAGCCAGGTTAGGAAACACTGAGCTAGAGAATTACTTATTTTGTTAACAAGTAATACATTCTATACACTGTTTTTTAAATTGAAAAAATAAAGATAAAAATAAAAATATAGGTATATAAAATTAAAATAAATAAAATAATTATCACTGTACAAACACATACAATAAAAACATAAGATAGATAAATTTTTACGACTAGTTAATAAATTATAATAATAATAAAGAATCAAAATTTACGTTAGGCCGAACGACGATATGTTCCGATCATATTTCGGTATTTATAAAGCAGAAAGCATTATACTTTATACAATACGGCATATACTGTATAGATATAAAGTGTATACGTTGATTAGAGTACAAACTGTATAAAATCATATAGAAGTTTGCTGAAACGATGGACCAAAAAATCATCCGCATATATCCACACAGTCATATTGGGGATAGACAGATTAATAGAAAGATAGAGAAGTACACAAACATAGGCACTTGGGTTGGGAATAAGAAGAAAATATTTAAAGAACACCTTTCACATTTTTCTGTGTGGTTTAATGCGGAGTTTGCTAAAACGTCAGGCATATTCTGTTTCAGATAAACTCTGTCCTTCTGATAAACTTCTGTCAAAATAATATTCGTCTGATATATCTTCAGATGTCTGTCCTGCTCTCGATATTGATTTTTGGTAGCTGAACAGTTGTCTTTCCAGGCTGTAGTTTTCCGTTTGCAAAGCGGATATCTCTCGTCTGAAAAATATGAAAAAACCAGTTTTGCTTATAAATATTTTAGATTTATATCAATGCTAGAAGCACGTTACTGAATATACAGTTGAACAGTATCTTCTTATGTAAGTATTGGAATTATACAATATATTCTGTATGTACAATTTGAGCAGATTACTAATTAGATTGATAGGATATAATTATTTTTTTTTTAATTTTAATGAATGTTCAACTATAATACTAATTAAAGAGTGATCAATTTAATCGTGTTTAAGGATGATTAACTGCAAAAGTTTTATCGAACAATTAATTACGATTATTAATTTACTGGAGAATATTATAAGATTGCTTCAATTCATTATTAAACTGATACTAAAGTATTTAAATTAGTTTATAAGAACATAATAAGCAGAAGATAATAATCATATGACAAGTAGATTTCGTCTCCTTTGCTAGAAAATATTTTGCACTATAATAATTTAAGAAAATATAAAATGTATTAAAAGGCAGAAGAACAAAGAAAATGTAAGTTTTTAAATGCAATGTAAATATAATTGAATGCAATAAAAAAAGAAAACTTTTCCTGGTGATGCAAAAGAGAACTTTATGCAAATGATGTAATTAAACGAAACGGAAATGCAAATAAAATGATAAAATATCTAAAATTAAAACAAGTTTACGATTTTTTTTTCTTTTTTAATTTTCTTTTTGGACTTTTATAAAAAAAAAAATAGAAAAAGTTTAATGCTACTACTATTTAGTGGAAGTCTTTATTAATGTTTGCTTATTTCTTATTTTATAATCTTTATAAATTCGAAGCGATGATTATTTTTATAGGAAATGTAATAAATAAAACATTTTTGAAATATTGTTTTAATTCACAATATATCATATTTATTTATTTATTTATTTAGATACATGTAATGAGTTAATGCCTGAATAATTTTTCTTTATCCTTAAATAAACATCATAAAGAATTTTTAGAAAATATAAAAAAAGTAAATTAACAACAACAATATTTGACATTAACAATATTTGAAAAGTTAACTTGTAAACAAAATTTTAAAGGATATTTAGCCCTTTATAGCTAGCCAATCATTATCGAGTACACAAAGCGTCACGATACGTCGCGTTGCCAAGACGCGTCGCTCGCCTTCTTACTACCAATAGTAAATAGGAAGCGACGCAATGCGATACGTCTTGGCAACGCGACGCGTCGTGATGCATCATGTACTCGATGGTGATTGACTAGCTTTAAAGGATTAGATACTGTATATTAATTTATTTTTGAGTTTAATTTGAACAATTATAGATTATATGTAATTTAATTTTGCTAGTTTTTTTTTTAATTTTGAATTTTCTGAACTTATTTCTAAATAGATTTTTCTCTGTTGGAATATCATTAATGTGTAATGAAAATTGTTCCATTGATTAAAAATCATAAAAATAATGGACAAAAAAAATCATATAAATTTTGAAAAATCAGAACTTTTTAAATACTAAATTTGAAGGATTAACTATTCTTTTTGTAGAAAAGCTGTCACTTTTACAATGTTTTTTTGTTTGAAAAAGAAAAAGAAATCATGTTTTGTAAAGCTTGACTACATTTTAAGCTTTTAATAATTCTTAACTGCACTTTAATTTTTGAAAATTTGGAAAATATTTAAAAATTAAAAGGAAAAATTGAAATATTAATTTTTAATATGACTTTCTAAGTTTTTCTTTCTTCTACGGCAGTTTGGCAAATGGAATGTTGTTTTAAAATTAAACATCTTTTAAATTTAAATAAATAGAAAGGTTTCAAATAGATTTAAATTAATAAAAAATTTAAATAAATGCATTTAAATACGGCCAATGCAACTGATATATACATATGAAAGAGTGAGAACAGAAATTTCAATAAAACTAGGATTAACAAGGAAGCGAAAACATCTTTCAATGGAAATATTATGTTACTTAATCGATGAACCGAACGTGAATGAATAGAAATGTTTTAAGATACAAATTAATTCTATAGCTACTTCTTTATAAAAAAAAATCGATTAATCGAAAAACAAATTAAAAAAATTATTTCACTTAAAAAATTTCGAGACGAGTACTGTATGTGAATGTTACTTTTTTTTTATTTAAAATGTTTTTTTTTTCTTCTCAAATTTCGTCGTAAGTCAAAAATTTTTTGAATATTCCAAACTTTAATTTGATATCTTCAATTTATAAATATGACAGGAAAATATCCCCGGGGATATTGGTATTTTTTTTAAGAAATTAAAGTTCGATTTCAAAATAATTAAAAAAATTTGTTTTTGAAAATATCGTATTTCTCTTGACAATTCTTTTAAGGAAAAAAAACTAGTTATTTAAATTACAGTTCAAAAAACTATTTATTTATTTTAAAAGTGAATAGTGGACTTTGCTCGTAGATCTGAATGGAAGGAAAAGGATGAAGTGAGAAGCACATATGATAGCGTGAGGAAAACTTAAAAGGATCCTACCAAAGAAAATGTGATAAGTCACTAGAGGGAAGATAGAAAACATTCTTTAATCCTTTATTTGTCTCTTATAACATGCTGGTTAACGGTGGATGAATTCTACTCTCAATCACAGGAGGAACAACCTGTAAACAATAGAACCTTATAACAATCTACTCTATATTACTATCTAGACGATTTTAAGATGTATATTGTATAAAATCGTTGCTGTTCAGTAGTAGTAGTGCCAAGGTGTAGCTTGGGAAATTTTGCTTCATCTATACTCTCCACCAGCTCCGAATATACTCGAAATAAGGATAATAATCAAAATAAAACGGTGTCTCGCTCTGCTGAACCTTTTCTAATCAGACTGTCACTCTTAATCTTTTCCTATATAGCAGTATAGAAATCTGGAGCCGCCGCTACGGCTGTTGATGAAAAATTTACATGAAATTTATTCTCTTTGATTTTTATAAACTCACTTCTAAAAATCGAATAAACTTTGAAATATAGAAAGGCACGATTCAAATATACAGTTCCTATTGGGTAGGATTATACTTTAACTGCATCGCGATTTCGCGTCTGATCCTAATGCGACGCGTCTATGAATAATAAGTCGCGTTATAGCGCAATCTTAATGCTTGTCGATTTTATAGTGCTTGATAAAATAGATGTTAATATGCCTTTATCAAGCACAAAAAAACATTCATTTATATTTTAAATATGCTTTGACATTCATATTAACATCGACTTTAATATGAGCACGCGGCGCAGCGAAAAACGCGACAGTCAAAGTACAATCCTACCTATTAATTGAATCGTTATAGTTTAGCTAAAAAGTATTAATAATATAAAACCATGTTAGCTACTTGGTACAATATTTCAGAAATACTGCAAATAAATTTCTGTGATATAAACATAAAATATAGAATAATAATTTATGAAAAATTGTGTTTATTAAAACTATTGAAAAATTATTTAAACAATAGATTTAAGGCTCTATTTCAGTTACAATTGCATATATTGCAAACCCAGTAAAAATAGTATCAATCTATAGGGGGGCTTGAAAAATGCAAAATATCCCTAGTGAACTAGGGGTCAAGGTTAACAAGATATAAACGCGTCTGGGTAGTAGAGTACAGAAACGGGACGCGTCGCACTGCACGCCGTAGCGAGGCGAAGCAGTCAAACCACAGGCATTGTGAAACTTTCGGCCTCTATATCTCGTTAACCTTTGACCTTTGACCCCTAGTTCATTAAGGATATTTTGCGTGTCTCGACACCCCTATCGATCGGTACCATTTTTGTTGGGTTTTGCAATGTATGCAATTGTACCCATTTTAAGACTGAAAGCAAAATGAAAGATGCAATTTAATTATTTATTACATTAATTAATATAATGCATATCATTCTCTAGAACAGTACTCACTTCATCTGATGTCCATGAACACGACAGATGTCATCGTACTTATGATAAATAGCACTGAATAGTAATAATGACTCCAACCATTCGATATGAACTATTAGGCGATTGCTACTGCCTTCTATGTAAGTATTTGGCATTTCCCGAATCTAAAAAAAAAGAAAAAACACAATATTATTACAATTAAATTTTAAATACACTTACTTGGAATATTTGCATATTATTATTATATTTTTAATATTATCTAAAAGTAGATTTTAAAGGAAAAAATAACAGAATAATTTTATTCGGGAAAAAGTCTTTATTTTTTTTCGAAACGCTCGGATAAATTTCTTGTATTGTTTCTGAACTTCTTTAATATCGAATTCCTCAAGTCGACCATACGTAACTAATAGATTCAATTCCGCACAATATCTTTTCTTCTATGCAAAAGAAGGAAATGAAGTCTTGCAAATGGTTTTTTTTTTCGTCGGGAAGAAGAAAAAAAATATGTACTTTAAAACACGGAGTTTGATATTGTTCGGGTATTTTGACGAGTAGGATATGCCAGGAAATTCCGTACACATGTAGCAATCTAATTTTAGAAGTAAAATGGATTATTTCCACAAAAACTAAAACTGGCTTCCATATTTACTAAAACTCGATAGTTCGATAAAAATGTATAATTTGTACACAAACGATACATGAGCATAAAAGGCATGCACATGAGTGTAAATACACGTATATGAGCGTAAGGGCATGTACATGAGTGTAAAACCAAGTGCATTCATGTATGGGCACATACATGTGTGTAAGAGCACATACATGAGTGTAAGGCACGTACATGTGTGTAAGGGCATATACATGAGGGTAAGAGCACGTACATGTGTGTAAGGGCACATACATGAGTGTAAGGCATATAGATTTGTGTAAGGGCACATACATGAGTGTAAATGCACGTACATGTACATAAGGGTAAGTAAATCTATCATTTGTGTACATCTACATATACATTTGTGTACATGTAACATTATATAATTGTACACAAACGGATGTATCATTGTGTACAATTATATAAATTTATTTCAAAAATTTATAGAATTTTTACCTGAGAAAATATTAACATAGATTAAAAATATATGTGTACAAAATATATTGATATTAAGATTACTTGAATAGAACTAGCTGGTTTGTAGCTATTTCACACATTTAATTATTAACGAATAGTTGTATACTATATTTTTAATTGCTAATTAATCGCAATGAAGTTAATTTTTTGATAAAATAGCCTAGATGTATTTTTATATGTACATTAAGTGTTCATAATATGAAATAAGTTATATATATATATAAAGTAAGAACTTAGTTGGATGTACAGTACAATAAAAAGATTAGATTGCGGTAGTTATCTGAAATTATCGACACAACGATGGAAAAGTTTCAATTATAGCAATAGAATATTGTCTTCTTTTATCTACCAGCAATATATTTTTATCTGTTGTTATGGAACTATCTAGTTTAGAAATGCTGCACCATATTAGATTTAAGGAATAGTTGGAAAAAAACGTGATAGAATAATATAAATACTATAAATATGCACGTTTTATAATTTATATAACTCAAGATTTTAAGCTTGACTTAATCTTGATAATTTTTTTGAAGTTAATAGCATAAATTTAATAATCTAAAAATTTTGTCATAAAGAATGACATGTCTTCTAGTAATTCTAGATATGCGACATGTCATTTTATGACAAAATTTACTGATTACATTACTGTACTGAATTTCGAAATTAATGATAACATTAAACCATGTTAACAGGATTTTTAAAATTCGTCTTATATTCGAGATCTAATTAATAAATACTAAACTGAAATTAACATAAATTTTTTAATGAATCCAGATTAAAACAACCACTTTCTTCCTGATTTAATTACACATTAAGGAATGAGTATTGCAAATCTTATCGGTACTCACTGTGTCTTTTAACCCCATTCAGAAGTTTGAGTGGCCACCTTTTAAAAATGAATGGCATTCAAACTCTTCTGAGCTAAGCTTCTTAATATCTTTTAAATTAGTTGATTAATTGCTATGAAATTTAGCATGAACATCGTACCATTAAAGATAATCTCAGCTATCAGTTAATCGCACAACTTCGACATTTAAAAATGGAGTACGTCCAAATTTCTGAAGCTTTCTCTTAAGAAATTTTGAACTATTTGACAGATTTCTGTGCAATTCAGTAAGAAATCAAGCTTTTGAAAAATGATATACATTTTAATCTTTATATAATAATGGATATGTTGGAGAAATAGATCTTTCTTGAACTACTGTATTTGTATTGTATACTACATATGCTACAAAATATATGCAACAGGCTATGCATATATTTTGTAGCATATGTAGTATACAGGTTTGAAGTGTAGTTACAACAGGCTATGCATAAAATTACATTTTCTACAAAAATGTAATTTTATGCATAGCCTGTTGTAACTGAAATCTTTAAAAAAGCATAACAACAAAATTATATTTTGATCAATGGCGCAAAGATTTTAAGCATTTTTTCAGAGGTTTTCTTAGGCTATGCTGACGTTATTATATTTAATATCAAAATGATCATATAAAAAGATGGGTCTATCTTAAGTAATATGAAATCATTTATTGTTTACTTAATTATCAACTTATTCTGAAAGAATAAAAGTGAATATATTTACATTCGATGAAAGTTGTTACAACTACTGAATCTCGATTATTATAATTAAAAGATGAACTATTTTTTAAGAAAAATTGCCTAGAGGAAAAATAGAATTTTTATATTTCCTCCAAAAATTTTAGAATAAATCATAAAAATATCAACTATCATAAAATAATAGCATAAATGACTGACTAATTGGCATAATGGTATTATGCTCTAATTATCATTATTTTGATTAAAAATTGTTAGAAACTTAACGCAAAATGGTTAGTTGTGGAAATTATAACTGAACGAAAGACACGAATAAAAATTATATTCTATCTTCCAGTTTAAAAATTTAAATACAATTTGATTTAACCAGGCCATATTTTAAGATATACAGGGTGAATAAAAACTTCGTCGTAATATTTTGTGTACTGATAGGGGACCTCGAAACAAGTCGAAAATATCTAATGAACACAGTCTAATTGGCACCGTTTTCGAGTTACAACCCTTTAAAGCTAGCCAATCACCATCAAGTACATAAAGCGTCACGACGCATCCAGTTGCCAAGACGCGTCGCATTGCGTCACTTTCCTACTGACTTCCGGGTTTATTAAGACGGCGAGCGACGCAAGGCGATACTTAGTAGCAACGCGACGCGTCGTGACGCTTTGTAAAGTAGATGGTAATTGGTTAGCTTTAAAGGGTTATAACTCGAAAACGGTGCCTTTTAGACCATTAGTTTTTCTTCACCCTGTATACTAGAATATTATAAAACTACTATAAAAATCTAATATGCAAAAAATGAATCAATTACTGTATTTTTCAGTACAGTTCAGTACTCGATCATTGAAAATTAGATTATAAATTAGTTAAAATGTAGCAGAAATCGAGTTTTTGCTACATTTTACTTGATTGATATTGTTTTATCATCTAAAGTCGTTAATCAAGAATCTATTTTAAATTTAAGCATATACAATATCCTATTTTCTCAATACTGTACTTGGCTTATTTATTGTTTTATCATCTAAAGTCGTTAATCAAGAACCTATTTTAAATTTAAGCATATACAATATCCTATTTTCTCAATACTGTACTTGGCTTATTTTATACATATTAGATGTTTTTGATAGATATTGCTTATTATTATTATTTATTTACATAAAAATTGTTTTTCTGTGAAAGACTAAATAATGAAAATATGTTAAGTAATGTAAAAATACCTATATTCAAAATTTGGTCAAAATGTATTGAACAATGCGACCTGTATAAATATTTACACACAAAGGAATCTCTCTCCTAATATTTCCTTTCCATTCAAAATTTGGTCAAAATGTATTGAATAATGCGACCTGTATAAATATTTACACACAAAGGAATCTCTCTCCTAATATTTCCTTTCCTTTTATCCTGATTTTCTGAAGTTTATATGGATCTTAAGCAATATAAGTTACACTTGCAAATCCAAATTTGATCGAAATCGATTGAACCATCTTTAAAAGTACATGCTGAGGGAAAAAAAGAACAGAAACCAATATTTTCAAATCAATTTTTACTATTTTAAAACTACCTAATTCTTTCAAATTTTGCATTCTATGCGCTATCGATTTATATATTAAAATTTTCAGATCGATAACAATATTTAACTTTGAATCAAAGTTAAGGCAGGTTAAAATTAGGTCATAATGATTCTTGCAATAAGAGTCAGTGACTATAAATTAGCTTAGTGGTGGCCGCCCTTTTGATATACAGTATTTTATACTTTAATTATTATTTATCATAGATTTATTCATAGAATATGAATAAATAAACATTTCTAATTGTTTAAGCTTAAACATTTACGAATTATGAAAGTTATATTGACAAAACTTCCACAATTCTAAATTCGATTCGATCAATATTTGCGTATGTATCGTAGTATAAAATAATGTAAGCGTGGCTTTATCATTGTCTTTGTTTCTGGAAACCAGATAATTATCGTTTATATAAATAATTAACTTTAAATCCGGAAGATAAATATTTTAAAACCGATTATAGAACGATACGAAGATAAAATGCATTTTTTGAATAATAAGATAAAAATAAAATAGATATCTTAATAAAAATGAAACGGCAAATTTTCATTTATTTTTTAGAAACAAACTTTGTGCAAATTTCTATAAAATCGGTAGTATATATCTGTCGCTTTTGATCAAGATAGTAACTGAACTAGACTCGAGTGATCTTTTGTTATCGTCAGTATGGATGTAGTCGATAAAACTTGTGGGATACAAAAAAAAAGTGAAAAAAATTGTATTTTTATATAACAGAATGTTAGAAATAAATACTCTAGAGCAGTGTTTCTCAACCAGAGGAAATTTTAGTGTTTCAGGGGGAATCGGACTCACTAATAAAATAAAATGTCCATTATAAACTTTTTTTACTATAATGTTTATTTATCACGAATAATGATTTTTATTTAATCTTAAAGGAAAGAAAAACTTTTTTACATCTTATTTCTTTGTGGACATGTCGGCATATTTCAAAAAAGTAAAGTTTTTGGAATATGTAAGTAAAGTAGTTTTTGAAATATGTAAGTTAAGACCAAGAAAACTTGGGCGTGGAAAAAAGGAGCAAATATCTGTTGTTTATTTATTTATTTGCTAGATTTGTTTTCTTTGTCGTTCCTCAAAGGAATTGTTAGAAATTGAAACCAAAAGTAATAGGGGTTGAAGAACCAGAACAATGCCTAATCTAATTCTATTTGTGATTGTCGTACGATATATAGATAAGAGCAGAAGAAAAATATAACTTTTTGAATTAAGCTATCTTGGTAAGGGGGAGAATTATATTTTGAACCAAATTGAAAAGTGGGAATGGAGCAAAAAAGATCCTCAACTTTTTTTTTTCTGTTGAGGAACACATTTCAATATTTTAAAATTTGCCGGCACACCTATTATAAATAATAATTTAGATTTAACAACAAATTTTTATTAACAGATTATTGTATTTATTCTTATTACTTACATTCAGATTACAGACATACCCATATATAGGATCATTAAATTATTAAGTTATAGCGCCACCTTCGTATTTTATCTTTTTAAGAGAAACTATAATTTTAATTTAATTTTTATTCCTTTATTTTTAAGTTATGAATAACGACAAAAAATTTTTGCTATAGCAGAAATTCGATGGTTAGATTTTTCGAACGATACCTTATTTATAGGAATCGGTACAGTGGTTCATCTACAAAAAAGATATCCAGCCAACCACGTTTCGATATTAATATACAGGGTGAAGGAAAACTTTGTCGTAATATTTTTTGTGCTGATAGGGGACCTTGAAACAAGTCGAAATTGTCTAATGAACATATGGTCTAAACGACACCGTTTTCGAGTTATAACCCTTTAAAGCTAGCCAATCATAATCGAGTACACAAAGCGTTAAGACGCATCGCATTGCCAAGACGCGTTGCATTGGGTCGTCTCCTATTTACCACCGGGTAATAAGAAGGCGAGCGACGCATCTTGGCAACGCGACGCGTCCTGACGCTTTGTAAACTCGATATTGGCCACGAGATATTGGCTAGATTTAAAGGGTCATAACTCGAAAACGGTGCAATTGCCGTGACGCTTTGTAAACTTGATATTGGCCACGAGATATTGGCTAGATTTAAAGGGTCATAACTCGAAAACGGTGCAATTTAGACCATATGTTCATTAGACATTTTCGACTTGTTACGATGCCCTCTATTAGTACACAAAATTTTACGACGAAGTTTTTCTTCACCCTGCATATGATTCATACAATTACATACATTCTTAATTTTTCGCGGCACACTAGTGTGCCCGTGGCACAGTGGTTGAGAACCACTGCTCTAGAGTTTCTAGCATATCATTCGAATGCTAGAAACTCAATTAAAAAATCAATTTTTCCATTATTCGAACGATCCGAAAAGGCGATTGTAAAATCTGTTTATGATCAAATTAATTTTATATAAATAAAGCTGCCATTTCTTTCAATATGACAAACATAATTTTAATTTTGCATTTAATCGCTTTATTTATTTTTGTAATCATTTAAAATTTAATTACTAAATTTATAAAATATGTTAAACACGGAATATAAAATTTACATCATTAATTTTAATTAACAATTATTAAAAATAGTCGAATACGTAACTTTCGAACGAACAAATTTTAGAAAAAAAACTTTGCTATTGATATTTTTATTTCGTTTTCACTTATTATCTGTTGTCACAGATATACAAATCCGTAAATTTTATTGATACTCATATTTTATCCCGGTATAAATAATTAAAACAGATCGATACTACAAATAATATTAGCTTCAGTGTTTACCGAGAATAAATTAAACAATATCGTTTAATTAATAATGTATAGATATCTCTACATCGATATTAATCATCAACAATAGAATTTTATTAACGTTATTATTGTTTGTATATCTTTTTAATATTAAAAAAAGAAAAAACTCTTTCGGTTTATTGCAAGTTTGTTTACTTACATATATCTATGGATAGTATCAGATGGCATTTATTATCATTTACTTGATTGCATATAATGAGGAGTTTGGTTCTATGTAGCTTCATTTTCTCAAACCACAAATGATACAGTACACTAATGATACTCATTGTATGATTTATAGGCAATCTACTTGTTTTTCCAATCGGTTTACTTCAGTAAAGAATGCTTAAATATTTCTACCATAATTGAAAATTGAATGCAATCTGTTCCAATTCATTACGCGGCTAACAACATGAAAATTTTTTTTTTAAAGTTTATAAATTTCCGAATTAATTAATTACGGGTTATTTCGCTTAAATAACTTATTATCGTGTGGCACATTAATATTTTTTAGTGGTTGGTGATAAATGGTTGGTAAAAATATTTAACCCTTTAAAGCTAGCCAATCATCATCGAGTACATAAAGGGTTACGATGCGTCGCTTTCCTATTGACTTCTGGGTTTATTAAGACGTCGAGCGACGCAATGCTATACTTACTTGTTAGTAGCAACGCGACGCGTCGTGACGCTTAGTAAAGTAGATGGAATATACATTGGATGGACTGCTGTAATGATCAGTGGTCAGCAAAAAGGAAGCCATTGTAGTGGAGGGATCACGTGATATAAAACTCTATATTAGAGTGCTATACTCTTTTTATTGATTATTTTGATCTGGTTATCGCACTTATTAACATAAATGGGATACGTCTGGCAACAAAACAAAATTAATTTGCTATATTCGCGCAAGAATCCAACTGGCAACATGGCTTCGTTTTTTCTAACATTGAGCAGTTTATTCATGGTTGTATAATAAATAAATAAAATGATAATCGAAAAATATGCTGTTGAGATCATTATTTTGTAGATAAAATGAAATTTTACTTTTTAAGTAAAAAAATAGCTGGAAAAGAATTTGCAACGAAATAATATGTGTATACGGAGGACATATTATCAATCATATGGGTTGGGTCTTACATATTGAGAACGTATTGTTTACAAGTCAGAAATTCAGATAATACAGCATCTAATATTAATCAACGTGAATAGATCATTCAGACTGAATGATACATTCATTTCTCTTTAGTATTTTATATGCTCTACTACAGTCTAGTAGTAATAATGTCTTTAATTCAGAGCTTATAAAATGACCAGTATATCCACATTCAATAAGTGCATTATCCGAATTCTTGTTTGACAAACAGTACTATCTTCTATACACTATTAATCAATGATTGTAAAGATCGGATGAGCTCTTAGTATCCGTGAGTATTGTTTGCTTGCAGCCTTTCCAGTTTTCTTCCTTGCTTCATGATTATGGAACTTTTGAATTATAATTATCCATTCGATCTTCAGTTTTATTTGTATCTTTTTTAAATATTTCTTACATTATTTATTAAAAAATTCTTCAGAAGCTAATTTTTTTTTTAAATTAAATCTAGTTCATATTAAAAAATTAAAAAAAGATTAATCATTTATTTGTAAGTAAAAAAAAAAGGTCAATCCGGGACAAAAACCGGGACTGTCCCGGCTAATCCGGGACGTCTGGTTATTTTAGTATTAAACGTAGCCACAGAGAAATTTTTTTTTTTCATTTTAATTTTAAAAATTAAATCTAGTTCATATTAAAAAATTAAAAAAAGATTAACCATTTATTTGTAAGTAAAAAAAAAGGTCAATCCGGGACAAAAACCGAGACTGTCCCCGCTAATCCGGGACGTCTGGTTATTTTAGTATTAAACGTAGCCACAGAGAAATTTTTTTTTTTCATTTTAATTGAAGTTTTTGCTTTTTCGTTCTTCGGATGACTTTCTCGAAAGTCTTTCAGTTTTAAAAAGTTGGATCTTTGTTAGCTAATTTTTCCCAATTTCATAAGAGGAAACAATACCACAAACAAAAACATAAAATGGGAACAGCTGTAATAAATTTTCTTCTCCTGTTTCTTTCATCTGTCAAATCTTTCTTAATCTTTCTTAATCTAGAATGATTTCTACTTAACGTTATAAAGAAAACAAGTTAGCTAACTCGTTAAAATGAATAGCCTATATATGGGTCTGTCGCCTATCAGTCGCTTTTGACTAGAACAGGATCTAGAGTACATCTATTCTCGAAATCTTTTTCTAAGATGACATTAAACAAACAGATCAAACATATAAACACTTTCGAAATAAGTCATCATTTAGAATAATATAAATAGATAAACACTAGTATATTAGTATTTTGATTTAGATAATGAGTTAATATGAGTTTATAGATAATACATTAACTTTTTATTCGAGATACTTCATGAATTTCTGGTAATATAAACTTTATATCTGGAAGCAATGCCCTGCCTTTGTACTAGTCCTGAACACTTTAGTAAAACTAAATTTAGCTAGTTTTCTCAATCAGGATAAGCAGAATTGCAAAATGTAATAGATTTTTAAAAATGTCGTTGCTAGTTTACTGTATGCTTTTTAGTAAAGTGACCAGATTTTCTAAACTTCAACCCGAGACGCTCTAGATCAAGAGTTGCCAAGCTTTTTATCTCAACGACCCCTTTGATGATGTCATAAAAATTCGGAGACCCCCAGTGAAAGTTTTAATATTAAATACTTTTTAAATCTATTTTATGAAAGGTTTTTGAATAGTAATGATTACAATAAACTGTATTTAAAAAAAACATTTACAATTAATCAAGCAATAGGACATTTTTATACTGAACTAAAATTTATTTTTAATGTGAAGGGTGGGCTTGATGTTTTTTTAACAATTATTGATGAAATTTTAAATTATTATTTTCTATTAAATATTAAGATTTCTAAAAAATCTAAAGATCTGTTTTATTTTTCATCGACTCCCTAACATCCTTTAACTCTCATCGACCTCTTGAGAGTCGGTACAACCACTTTGGCAACCACTGCTCTAGATATTGGGGGAAGTAGGAGGTATAGGATGTGGAGTTGGACAAAATCCAAAAATATATATACATATATATTTAAAATAAATGAAAAAACAATTTTTTTTGGAAACAATAAAAAAGTAAATTATTGAAAACTTTTTTCAATAATTTACTTTTATGTTTCTCTATCTCTTCCCGCTTTCTTTTTGCAAATTGCAAAAAGAAAGCAGGAAGAGATAAAGAAACATAAACAATATATTTTACTATTACTTTTTTTTTACTTTTTCTTCAGATTGATTCATCCATCTTGGTTAGATTAAGGTGACTATATTCTATATTGGGAAGGAGAATTCTCCAGAAACTACTTTTTTAGAATTAAATCTAGTTAATCTCTTTTATTTTTTATTTTTTAATATGAACTATTTACTTATAAATAAAAACGGACAATTATTCAAAACCGGGGACATGTTTTCCAATCCGGTATAAAAACTCAAAATCCGGAACTGTTCCGGCTAATCCGGGACGTCAGGTCACTTTAGTTTATAGATAATACTCATATTAACTCATTATTCCAGACACTTCACGAATTTCTGGTAATATAAACTTTATGTCTGGAAGCCATGTCCTGCCTTTATACTAGTTCGGAACATTTTACATAACTAAATTTAGCTAGTTTTCCCAATCACGACAAGCAGAATTACAAAAAAATAAATATTTTAAAAAATACCATGCTGTTTAGTGATAAAAGAAATCATTCTTTTTATTTTATCTATATAAGCCAAATAACTTTGACTTAAAATCACATAAAAAAATACCATGCTGTTTAGTGATAAAAAAAAAATCATTCTTTTTATTTTATCTATATAAGCCAAATAACTTTGACTTAAAATCACATAATACAGTTATCATCTTAAAGCATACTGTATCATAAATTAGATATCAATAAAAATTATTATAATATTTTATATTCATTAGTTAAAGAAAATTGGGATTAAAAATTTATACCGTATTTCAATAATTTTTGTTTTCCTCGTTGATGATAATTTTATCTAAAACTGAAACGTGCTTTTCATCATGAAAATTACTAACAGGAGTAGCTCTAGACATTTTTTTCCTTCTTATTTTTATTTACTACTACTTCTTTGATACATCATTTCTAAGTGAACTAAGCTCGTTTTCATATCGTGTCTGCATCTAAAGAATACTTTATAAGGAAAAAAAGGAAATCGCTAACAGGATTTTCTGTCGAGATACCCAACTTTCCTAACACAAACAACAAGAAGTTGACGTTAACAAGTTTAGTTCACCACAACATCAATAACTCGAGTCACGACTGAATATTTTCTCGAAAAAAAAAACGAAAACGGATTACACGACAACACATAAGTCACGGTATGCTTAACTCACCAATGAAATAATTCGGTCACGTGTTTAATTTGACAAGAATGCCAATCATTAGTAAATGATATATATAATTTTTTTTTTATTTGGTTAAAATCGAGGAAGAAAACTTTTTGAGCTTGTTAAAAAATATAACTGACTTAATTATTTCACACTACTTACAAATATTTCAAAGGTATGACGTATAACAGGTAAAATTTATCACACTTGAGCGATGAGATTTATACTGACACGTTGAATGATGAACTCTTCAATGAAAAACTAAGTTCCGGATTGTATAGCAAAAGAAGAATAAGATTCATATATCTCCTACAGAGAACAGATTAGTTTCTTGAATGAAATGACAAAAATTCAAAAAATTCCACCATTTTTTTTATTTGCTTACTTTATTTTTTTTTCCTTTCTCTCGGTATCACTACCACTGATTTGTCTTCATCGTTTTTTTAAAGAGAAAAATTAAACTATTTCACTAATCTAGAAATATTTCTGGTGCTTATGTTGTAACTTTGTATCCTTGATTATTTTTAGATATTTGCTTACTTTATTTTTTTCCTTTCTCTCGGTATCACTACCACTGGTTTGTCTTCATCGTTTTTTTAAAGAGAAAAATTAAACTATTTCGCTAATCTAGAAATATTTCTGGTGCTTATGTTGTAACTTTGTATCCTTGATTATTTTTAGAAATTATTTTCTGTCTTTTGAAGTATGATCATTAAATAATCCAGCAAATTAGCATATTCCATTTATATAAATTTATAACAAATTCCATTATTTTAAAGCAAAAATGATCTTAATGCAGAGCAGATTACAACTCAGCAGTGATGATAATCTTATAAGATGAAAAAATATATTTTTTTTACAGAGAACTTTTTTTGAAGTATGATCATTAAATAATCCTGCAAATTAGCATATTCCATTTATATAAATTTATAACAAATACCATTATTTTAAAGCAAAAATGATCTTAATGCAGAGCAGATTATAACTCAGCAGTGATGATAATCTTATAAGATGAAAAAATATATTTTTTTTACAGAGAACTTTGTCAAGGAATTGATTTAAATGATAAAATATATTTTTAAAATTATGAAAAATATTTATTATGCTCATCGTTTCTAGTCTTTCAAATTTTATGAAAATTTTTCTTAGTGCTGGGAGACAGAAATAATCAATGGAAAGATTCAAAATGTGGTAAACTTGTCACAAATAAATTTTAAATGCTTTATACATTAATGCCAATATCTATCGATAATAATTCTTCACCTAGATCATTTCAAGATTAAATTATACTTTATTTATTTTCCAAATATTATACAATAACTGTTTAAATAAATTGCTTATTTAAGTATTAAAATAACCGAATGAACCAAGAATATGCATTTGGACACACAGATTGAAATAATCAAATTTAATAATCGTAATCGAGTTCTTTATCGATTATGTTTATCAATAATTATGACTAAGTTGTGTGTATAAATAATCGAATTACTTATGATGCAGGTACAGTTCAGACACAACGATTGAATTAATCAAATTTAATAATCGTAATCGAGTTCTTTATCGATTATGTTTATGAATAATTATGACTAAGTTGTGTGTATAAATAATCGAATTACTTATGATGCAGGTACAGTTCGACATCACTTGCGTATAAAACTAACAACACCATTTTTCATTTTCTATAATATATAAGTTAAAGTTATGATTTGGATGAAAAATTCTCAAATTCTCTATGACATTTTCCAAAATCCATAGCTTAAATTCGTCTTTATCTATGACACAACACAAACTTGGAGCTTATAGCAAATTGGTGGATTCGTTCTCCAATTTGTTCCTGGATTAACATAAAATATATACAGTGGTATTAATAACAATAAATTAACATTCCGACATTCCACCATTTAATTTCGGAAATCAATTATTCTTGGCTCGTTTTTATACGTACCAAGTGATGCATTTTAATTCCAAAACTTATTACTGTAACATGTTAGTAGAATGCATATTAGTTTGCTTTTAAATGAGAGAATGGCGAAAATGGTATATGCATAAATCAGAAAATTCTACAGATTTTTTAACAAAATATAAAAATATATAAATTTTACCCAACAATCTAAATACTAACTGGATTGACTGCTCCAATGGTCAGTTGTTAGCAAAAACGAAGCCGCTAAAGTGATGGAATCACGTGGTATACTAGTGCATATTAGGATACTACACCGTTTTTATTAATTATTAGGATCAGTTCATCGCACTTAGCAAAAAAATGGGATACGTCTGACCACCAAAACAAAGTCAAATTACTATATCCCTTGTATATACGTTCGCGAAAGTAGCCAACCGGCAACATGGCGGACGACTTCGTTTTTTTAATATTAAGCAGTAGAGCAATAGTCAGCAAAAACGAAGCTGCTGAAATGGTGGGATTCACGTTGTGCATATTGGGATACTACACCCCAATATGCAGTATTAATTATTAGGATCGATTCATCATACTTACTAAAACAAATGGGATACGTTTGGCCACCAAACCAAAGTCAATTTAGTATATCGTTGAATGTACGTTCGCAACAGTAGCCAACCGGCAAGATGGCGGACTGCTTCGTTTTTCTAACATTAAGCAGTCAATCCAGTTATATATACAGGTAAAATTCCGTTATAACGAAGCTGTAACGTGCAGTATTCATATAATATGTACAGTACAGTATTCGTAATGGTAAATTTAGTAAAATGATAAAAAAATATGAAATTCCGTTTTAACGAAATGAGGCAACGGTTCCACGGATTTCATTATAACGGAATTTTACCTTTAATTCATCCACGATTTTACTCAATTATTTTTCTAAGAGTATTAACGCGCAATTTATGAATCATGGAAGAAAATTTTATAAACCATTTCGCATTTTTATGATAAATATGGATGCTGTAGTTGAGCGTTACAATAATCATTTGCTTCTAGAAAATGATTGTTTGGTTTATCTATACGCATTAAGATTTAATAGGTTCGTCTTTCAACAGAATTTAATTAGATAATAATTACTTATGAATGGCGTATTCGAGGTGAAAAGTAATAAATGCTGTAAAATAAATGAACCGGCGCTGTCTGAATTATTAAGATACATTACGAATTCAATAACAACCATATATAATAAAGATAAAATTAATGCATATTTATAATTATAATTTTACTCTCCAAACAGAAAACAGGAACTTTTATTGGATTTATTCAGTTCAGCCCCAAGGTTCTACAATTTTTCGATTCTTCTTAGTAAATTCGGAAAGATAAAAAAAAATATTGGAAATCTTATAACTTATTTTTTATCTTAGAAAAAGAAGTTTATCGTTGAATTTCGCATTTGCGATGCTTATTAAGTGTAGCATTCGTTAAAATTGGAGACGAAATGTGAGTTTCATTATTTGATATAAAGTAGATTACATTCGAAAAAAGTAGCATTTAATTGGCTAAACGCGATTCTTAAGTTTCATCCGATGGAAAAAATTACTTTTCCGATAAGTTTTAACATTTTTGCTCTTTATACTTTTTGTTCTGTTCTATTTGTTTTGTTGTTTCCGGTGTAATTTTATATTTGTAACATGTTTTTATACTTCAATATTATATTTTTGTATCACGTAGTATATTAACGAAAAAGTAATAATTGTGTGTAGCATTATTTTAATGCAGCTTTGTAAACTTCTGGTATAATTAGGATCACCATATTCTATGTATAGTCAATTCTCGGTATTCGCCTATTCGACTATTCGCTGAACGGCGAAAATCGAATTTGTGATTACAAATAAATTTTTGCGAATAGTAGTGTACGCGAATAGGGAATCCGCGAATACCGAGAATTGAATGTATATAAAAATTAATTTTACAAATACTTTTAAATAATTTTGATATTCAACGATATTTTTAGATATTAAATTTTAAAGTTTTTAAATTTTGTGTTGATTGCCGTTATTAAAATCTGTATAAATGTTACTGTTAAGCTGAACTCACACGTACCACAGCAGAACCACACCACAACCACAAAACTGTGGTCGGTTTGTGGAGGGTCGTGAATTATAAATTATATTAATATAAAAATGCATAATCTAAGGCTGGATTCACACCGGCCTTGCGACAGCGATCTCGACCACAACCGCGACCGTTGCTATAGAAACAATCCCATCAGGCCTCGCTTTCACTCTTTACTGCGACCACGACAATATTCAACTTGTTGAATATTGTCGTGGTCGCAGTGGCTACGTCATTATGATAGCAAATAGAAAGTTGGTATTTAGCCATCTGTTACGAATTGTATGCTACATCAGGTCTTATTGGCTATCGTTTACGCAGTTGCTATTGGTTGATTCGAAAAATCGTGAGGCCGGTCGTGATCAATGTGTATGTTCTATCGCAAGTTGTTAGTCGTGGTCATAGGGTGGATTCACACTGTTCTGAGACAACGTCTACGACTACGACCATGACTGACAACTTGCGAGAGAACATGCACATTGATCACGACCGGCTTCACGATTTTTCGAATCAACCAATAGCAACTGCGTAAACGATAGCCAATAAGACCTGATGTAGCATACAATTCGTAACAGATGGCTAAATACCAACTTTCTATTTGCTATCATAATGACGTAGCCACTGCGACCACGACAATATTCAACAAGTTGAATATTGTCGTGGTCGCAGTAAAGAGTGAAAGCGAGGCCTGATGGGATTGTTTCTATAGCAACGGTCGCGGTTGTGGTCGAGATCGCTGTCGCAAGGCCGGTGTGAATCCAGCCTTAGATTATGCATTTTTATATTAATATAATAGTCGTCGACGTGGTCTCAGACCAGTGTGAATCCAGCCTAACTCACACGGACCACGCGTTGCAATAGCGATTGAAGCCGATTTCAGTTAGTGGTCCGTCTGAGTTAGATTATTCGTTTCTATATTAATATAATTATAATTCACCACCGTCCACAAACCGGTCACAATTTTGTGGTCGTGGTGTAGTTCTGCTGTGGTACGTGTGAGTTCAGCCTTACACGGAGTCTCTGTGTCATTCTGCCTGAAAGTCTCATTACCTATCCTTGTTCACTCCACAGATCGCAGGTAGGTCAAAAGGTGTTTAAGCATAGATGCTTAAACACAGCCTCAAATTTAGGCGCTTAACTTCCTGTGCATTTATTCCTACGCCGAGATTTTAAAAAATCTGAGGCAAAAAATGAGACAGACAAGGCTGACACAGTTTTCAACGCAATTCAGGAAGACAATGTGTCAGCTGCCACATCAAACAACTACGCATCAAAACTAAGATTTTATTTACTACATAGTATTTTAAAAAATTAAATAAAGATTACTGTAATTATAATACTGTATATAGTAATGTACACTGCATATATTGTAGTTATTCGTAAGTACTGTGATACACATTAAATAAGGCGTCTTTAAACAGAAAAACACAGATAAATCAAGGATGAAAATGTTGAGAAGAAACGTTCGCAGGAACCTAACTCTGTATTTCGCATAGGCACAATGGTTCAGTATTCGCGAAGAATTTACGGAACGTAACTAATCGCGAATAACGAGAATCGACTTGTATAGTGAAAGTTGGGAAGAAAAATTCTTCAAAGCTAATTTTTAAAATTATATCTAGTTAATCCTTTTTAAACTTTTTAATATCAACTATTTACTTATAAGTAAAAAACGGGATAATCCGGGACATTTTATTTAAAACCGGACTGTCCAGCTAAGCCGGGATGTCTGGTCACGTCAAGTATATTGCACTTCATATGTCTTATTTTTTCAAGATGTTTTTGCACAAGCTAATTTTTAAAATTAAATCTAGTTAATCCTTTTTAAACTTTTTAATATGAACTATTTACTTATAAGTAAAAAACGGGATAATCAGGGACATTTTATTTAAAACCGGACTGTCCAGCTAAGCCGGGTTGTCTGGTCACGTCAAGTATATTGCACTTCATATGTCTTATTTTTTCAAGATGTTTTTGTATTTTTATAATATATTTTTACTTTATTTAATTTGTTTTATTTTATTTTTATACATTTCTGCGGTTTTTTTTAATTTTCTTTATAGTATATATATATATCTGTTTTTGGACATCTTTTTATTTGTAGTATTACTGTATCCTTCAGTTTGTATTTCTTGGAGATGTTTAACAGATATAGGAAAACGAAATTATTTTTATATTAAAAAAAATTTTATGATCAAAAACAATATTTTAATCATCAATAAAAATCTTTTTCACCTTTTATTTTTATGAATATTAAAAAAAATGTTTTGATCATATCTATGCGAATTTCGTGATTAAAACAAAATACGCATAAAACTTCATATAATTTTTTGTATTTTATTTTCTAGATATTTTCTTTTTTTTTGTGTTCATGACTGATCGATCTTATCTGGCCAGGATCGTTATGTTTACCATGTGATTTGGTGGTCTACTGTTTTTGTTCGCATTTTTCGATTTGTTTGAGAGTATCTGATGTAAACTCTACCTTTTCACGAAAGCTATCAGATAAAATTGGATGCTGAAGTACCTGTAAATATTTATTTATTCATTTTTTTATGTTTATAATAAACACTTTATCGAAATTAAAATTTTAAATAAATTTTTCGAGAAATAAAATAGCGTTAAGTTTTTCTCGTTAATAAAATTATTTGGCGACTATTTTTCCTTATTATTTTGGGACGTACATTTAAAAGAAAAATAAGCAATAAACTGTTTCCTGTTCGATAAGAAAATTAATTTTTAAAATAGTTTGAAAATACCAATCTGTTTTTACCAGAAGTAGCCATTTTTTAATCAAGTAAATGTGTAAATAAATAAAAGTGTTTTTCTTTAGAACAAATCCGGATAATATTCGTGCAGTTGCAACTTTTATGACTGTCGAAATAAACTGCAAGTAAAGTTCTGTTTAAGTGTAAACAATGAAGACAATTCTATGTTGAAAGTAAACTGATGATATAACAAGAAAATATATTTTTTTTAATGTACAATTCAGAAAATCTACAAATATTTTCGTGATAAATTTATAATAGGCTATAGAAAAATTCATTAATACAGTATAATTTAATAAAAAAAAATCATTTAGCGTAGACTATGCGTCAAATTTTTAAATTATCAAATTATTATTATTATTTAAGACGATTTTATTCTAAACAATACGCACAAAATTATATCAGAAAATTATAAAAAATAATATAAGAAACATATATAAAAGATAAGGTAAAGTCGGGAGAGATGGTGTGGCGGGAAAGATAGCGCAGTTAAGTATACTCACATTCTAGCACAAAATTATATCAGAAAATTATAAAAATAATATAAGAAACATATATAAAAGATAGGGTAAAGTCGGGAGAGATGGTGTGGCGGGAAAGATAGCGCAGTTAAGTATACTCACATTCTGGAGCCAAGATGGCATTGTGGTAATGATTATGGCATACAGTAACTGCCATTCATTTGTGTGAACAGTGTGGAGGCTGATTTGCTTTATTTAAGTCAATTAAATAATTTTATTATATTTTCAGCATGCTTACAAAATGATAACTGTTTTTCTGTAATAAAAATATAAAATCAGAACGAGGGATTCTTTTATTAAAGTAACCGTTAGGTATGAAAAATGTAGTGCCTATAGCAGTGTTTTAATTCTAAATTAAAACATGTGGCTGCTCAATCCCACTCAAAGAAATTGGGTTGAGTGGGATGCAGGCAGTATTCTTGATTGATGCTCATTTTCGTAGCCTAATATCAATAACGGTCCTAAACTTTTCTTGTCAGTGTTACCATTTTTAAGTCTCCTTCTTAGTGTGGTACAGGCAACTTTAACTGCCTGGGCACTTCATTTATGCCTATATTGTCATCTTTTACTGACGCATAGCTGGCCAGAGCCATGTGGGATGATGTTAACTGTTCTTCATTCCATATGGCTCTGGAGCAACTTCATTTTGCGTTTGTATTCGGTGGGCATCTGTATATTAAAGAAACCTTACTTTACATATCAGATAGATGGTCCGCGCCATCTCACCCAATGTAGTTGAGTGAGATGGTTTTTTTTTTTTTTTTCGATTTTTTAAAAATTGTTTATTTTGTTACTTTTTTTCATTTCGCTTAACTAACTTTTGACATTACTTTTTGCATATGGTTCCATTTAAGCCATTTTGAGTAATAAAAGGTTTTGATTATGATTATTAATAAATTTTATCAGTAAACAGGTGCGCCATCTCTTCCGATTTTACCTTATATTAAAATTTATCAAAAATATTGTTACTATTATTATATATGTCATCGAAAATACTATATAAAAGTTTCTTTTTAATCTTTATGTTTTTATTGTAACCACATAAATAAATAAAAAAAATACTGTAGTATAACTTTCGAAAAAATAGGAAAAATGCGATAAAATATTAATTTTATATTTGGACAAGATGAAACAATTTAACGGACAGATAAAACTATAAAATATTTATAATTTAAATAGCTCCCTTCGATATTTCTTAATTATTACTATAAAAACAGGTAAAATATTTATATATAAAAAATGTCTGGAAAACAAATAGACAAAAAGTTTTTTACAGTAGTTTGAGCGTAAAAAATTTACGCCAATAAATAAAGAAACAAACAGAAAATATTGCTAGTGGGAGTTTATTTAACACGGTATGGATGAGAATTAACTTTCTTGGAATAAAATGTGAATTTCTCTTGATTGGCACATTCTGAATTATGTATACACGTAATTAGCTTTTACAAAATATTGTTGCGCTTCATTTCTCTTCTAAATGCTAACCTAACTGATACTTAGATAGGCAATGAAGCTTAAAGTTATCTCGGAAAATACTGATGTAACTTAATGGAAACATAAATGAACTTGGTAAGCGTACAGAAAAGTGTTAGAATCTCACATAATTACTAACGAAGATAATAATTCGGTTGTTTGTCCGTCATAAATGAATGGTGTTTATTACTCTTATAAAGCTAATGGATTACTACTGTAAAGCGTGCGTTTTATTAAAATCTCGATTTCTGAAAGGAAATCCATTGAATCTTCGTTTCATTAAGTAGAAGAATCCTAGCAGTTCATATTAGGATTTGCAGTTACTATGAAGTAAAGATGCGTTAAAATGTTTCTTGAATCCGATCATAATTAGATCTGTTAAACATAAATTAACAACTAAGATTTGACTGCGAAATTCTTAGTTACAATTGCAATATGAACTAATAGTAAAATCTGAGTAATAAATAAAAATATAACTATATAACTAAAATTTATTATTGCGTAGCATTCAAAGTCACATCTGGAAATTTTGGATTATAATTTTTTAAAAATATAATAAACCCTCGTATAATGCGGCACTTATACAATGCGTATTCGATATAACTCGGTACTTTTATAACGCGGTTTTGATATAATTAGGTACTTATAGAAAGCAGTTTCGATATAACTTGGTACTTTTATAACGCGGTTTTGATATAATTAGGTACTTATAGAAAGCGGTTTCGATATAATGTGGTCTACAGACTTCTATGAACCTCTACGAATTTATATTAGGGAAATTACCTTTTAGCCCACATATATGTGCATACGTGCATATTTTTTGCATAGTGTCGACTTTTTACCATTCAAAGTGTTTACTGTTGAAAATTGTCTTCGTATACTGCCAGAAATCTCGAAACCTAACCGAACATTTTTCTATGTAATATGAGTATCGTATAACGCGATGTTTCTAAGGAAACTAACATCCGCGTTATACGAGGACTAACTGTATTTGACTTTTACGAGATTACAATTTTTATATCATTTGTGACGTATCGTTTTAACGATGTTAATTTATGATTATAAGCAAGAACATTTCTTTTTTTTTTTCAATTTAAAGTATTTTATTTTATTTTATTTTTCAAGGGTATGCTCAAAGTTGTAAAAGCTGTCAAAATATAAATCGGATTTTATGATATTCGTTACATAAACGGGAGAAAATTACATACCAGCAGCGCTTGAGCCACGCTGGTCTTTTTAGCTAGTAATTTAATATTATACATAAATTGCAAAGGATAATTCGTTAAGTTTCGCTCGTTTCATTATAATTTTATGATCCGGATGAAAAGCCGACGATATTTATACGTAATTTTCTCTCTTGGTATAATGCATAATAAATTAATTAGTATAATATATGACGAAATAAACAAATTTAATATATGATTAATTTTTTAAATTGCTTTTAATAAAAATAATTAATGCCTTAATTATTATTTTTTAATTCAAACTATTTATTTTTATAACAATTAATATTCAGTAGGAATTTTCATCCTACTGAAAGAGTAAACGCGGAAAAAAAAACTCATGAAGAATAAAGCAAACATTGTTTAACTCTTTAAAGCTAGCCAATCACCATTGAGTACACAAAGCGTCACGATGCGTCGCGTTGCCAAGACGCGTCGCATTGCGTCGCTCACCTTCTTACTAACCCGGTAGTCAGTAGGAGAGCGACGCGTCTTGGCAACGCGATGCATCGTGATGCTTTGTGTACTCGATGGTGATTGGCTAGCTTTAAAGGGTTAATCCCTTTATTGTATATTTATTCTATTACTTATTAATAATATAAATACTGTAATAATATATATATATATATATCTCCTCTATTATACTTATGCAATTTGCAATGCTTTAATAATTTTATAAAATACAGTGGTACCTTGGTTAACGACAGTAATCCGTTCCAGTATTACCGTCGTTATCCAAGGCGCGATTCCCCATAGGATTTAATTGAAAATTGTTATCCAAGGCGCGATTCCCCATAGGATTTAATTGAAAATTGATTAATTCGTTCTGTGCTCCTTCCCACAACCGTAGTAAATATTAAAAATGCAGATAAAACTCATTTAAAATGTCCTTTCCGACAACCATAGTAAATATTAAAAAGGCAGATAAAACTCATTTAAAATGTCCTAAAATATGGAAACATATCATTTATTTATTATATTTGCTACAAAAAAAATTAACATTAATAACATGAAATGTTCACGAAAACAGTTATTAATTATCAATCTTCACCAGAAGGACAATTGGGCTCACTTCGGAGTTTTTTCACAAACGAACCCGTAACTACTAATTAGCAGCTTATGTATTCAACCATTATTATACAGATTAGATTTGATTTTATCTTTTGATGGTGAACGAACAGTGATACGCATTCGCCATTTATTGTCTATATGAACTGTAGGAGCTCAGACAGACGTTTTTTCTTTAATGGAATCCGAAACTGCGACGTCACACCACTCGCAAGTGTCAAGTAATATATAACACAAGTAAACAATAGAATCAGACTTTGTTCCCAGAATTTAAAATAATAATCGTCTAGAAATCACTTTAAGAAACTAAAAATTACTGAAGTGTTGCGCGTCTATTTTTAATTAATTAAATAATTTGTTTTCATTATTATATGTTAATTATCATTTACTTAAATATATTTTTATATGGTTATAATTTTATTAATTTTAATAATGATATTGTCGGATTTGAATTTTTATTTATAATAAAATAATGATTACGTGAGCTAACGAATCACGTGATGCGATGACGAGCTGTTTTAGAGCTCCGTTTCTTCGGAAGTTCACGTAATCAGCAGTCGTTAACCAAGACATTTTTCTGACAACCAATCGTCGTTAAACAAGCACGTCGTTATCCGAGGTCGTCGTTAACCAAGGTACCACTGTATGGGGTAAAGTTGGGAGAGACGGTTCAGTTCACATTCTGGAGCCAAAATGCCATTATGGTAATGATTACGGCATACAGTAACTGCCATTCATTTGTATGAACAGCGTGGACGTGATTTGTTTTAACTGAATAAATTAAATAATCCATATCATATTCCAGCGTGCTTACAAAATTTATAACTGTTTTTATATAATAAAAATATAAGACCAGAACCAGGGATTCTTTTAAAGTAGATGAATAATGTAATGTCTATAGCAGTGTTCTAATCCTGAATTAACACCATGCATTCAATCAGTAGGGAACACGTGGCTTCTCAATCCCACCCAACGTAATTGGGTGAGATGGCGCAGGCACTATTTTTAATTGATGTCCATTATTTTTCATGGCCTAATATCGATGGCGGCTCTAAGGTTTTCTTGTCAGTGTTACCAGTTTAAACTTCCTCCTTAGTGTGATACGGAGCACCCCAAACTGCCTGGCCACATCATTTAAGTCTATATTATCATCTCTTACAGAATGCATAGCTGATGTCAGCTGCTGCAGAGTTCTTATGCCTCTGGAGCAGCTTCCTTTGCGTTTGTAATCGATGGGCATCTGTAAAGTAATCTTATTTTACAGTCGAGATAGATAGCCTGCGCCATCTCACTCAACGTAATTGAATGAGATTTTTTTTTTTTCAACTTTTTAAAAATTTTTTATTTTGTTTCTTTTTTCATTTTGATTAACTAATTTTTGTCATCATTTTCTGCATACGATTCTATGTAATCTATTTTGAAAATAATAAAAGTTTATGGTTATAAATATCAATTATTTTATCAGTAAATAAAGGAAAGTGCGCCATCTGTCCCTGTTTTACCCCAGATATATTTTTTAATTGGATGTTTTATAAAACAGTAGTAATATTTTTAAATATTTCTGTATTTATATAAATATTTATCTTAAAGTATCCATCTCTATAGCTTATAAATTATTCTGTGTTTTTCTGAAGCGTGAAAGAACATTTTATGTTTCTATTTTTCAAATAAGATATACGATTTTGTTTTGAATGAGATTGTTATATAGGCTTCTACGATATTATTATTAACTAGCTACTTATTTACAGGTATAATGTTGGTGGTGATGTAATGATATAAAGGTAACTCCTCAATGATTAATGTAATATTAATAATAATAAAGAGAAACTATTTAGATAAGATTCGGCTAATTAATTCAGTCTCAGTTATCATTCTGAAAGAGAAAATATTTCATACGTCATTTCCTTTTGAATAATTGATTATCTTTTAATCGTAGTAATGTGTATTGAGGTGTACTTTGGTGGCAAAATCAACATAATTGCGTGTCGTGTCTAATGAACTGCATCCGAACAATTTCGACGAAAGTGTGTAACGAATTGTAGAAGTGTTCAACATTAATCTCCAGCAGGTGGAAGACAATTAGATTAACATCCTCTCATTCTTTATCACGCTTTACTGACAACCATTAAAACGTGCGCATTATATATACTAGATGTAGAAAATATCATCAATAAACACGTTAACATTTACACAGTTTTTAAAATATTTATTTAATCCATCCATATTTCACTTGGAATTTTTTTATGCGCTTTATGTTTATATTTATATCATAATGTATGTATGTATGTATCATAATGTATATTTGTATCGTCATCGTAATTTTTATGTTATATTTATATCGTAATAATTGTATAATTTATGTTATCCTTTAAAAAAAAAGATAGTTATGAAAAATTGAAGAGAATTTTTCTAAATTTAACAACTAACATAATCTTAATTTATAAAGAATTTTGAGAATTTTGCTTTCTTTGCTTCGATTCTTCACAGTTTGTTTTTCCTTGAGTACACAGAAATCTTTTCCTTGACTAGTTATTCTTTTTGTTTGCTGCAGTTAATGCACACATGAGGGAAATCATCTTGAACGACGCTTCGTTTAGGTACTGTACATTGCAACAAAAACTATTTTCTCTATCGATATTTTTGCACTTGCACAATTTAGATTTAGAAAAACTTACTCGAAAATATTCAAGCAAAATTGTTGAAAATTTATTGAAATGTATAAATTTTTCACTTTTTTTTATTTTTACCTACTTTCTTAGAGGTTTAAGTCGATAAAATGTAGTAATGATATCTTATAAAATAATTAATTTTCTTTACTTTTATTTCGATTTTAACTTGATATAACTTCCATTTTGACTTTATATTCAATCCACGTCTCGAAATAAATTCTTTTTTTTTATTCTTATCACATACCAAGTTGTTTTAATCCCAATCTCTGCTTCTTGCATATTTGTCATTTCTAGATATTCTCGAATCGATTGTTCATAAAGAAAGTCTTTTCACTGAAATATCCGAGCACAAAGAAGGACTTGATACATTTTTATTGAAAATTATATTCTTTATTCTCTTCTAAAGAATACAATACTAGAAGGACTTGGAAATAAAAAAAAAATCGAGACGAATTCTTCTCTCGAAACTTTTTATCATCTGTTACTTTACTCTTTTATGAGATTAACAATGAATTTCGTATCAATTTTTGGAAAAAAATATTAAAATTTTGGATTTTTATACTGTCTTATATGCATAAAGAAAAAAAAAAATAAATATAAAATCGACTGATGTGACAGTTAAAACAAACTTTTATACGACATGCTAATTATAGAATGGCATCTAACAATGAAACATCGCAAAATCTTATCGACGACGACATTAAAATGTTTTACACGTAAATTTTTTAATATTAAATAAATTATAATTACTGGAACAGGTGTAAAAATATTATAAATCTTAATAAAAATCAAGTAAAAATCTCTTTAAAACAAAGATAAAAATGGGGAAAGATGGGAGTGGAGGGAGAGACGACGATGCAGCTAAATAATATTCATATTCTGGAACCAAGATGGCATTGTGGTAACGATTATGGCATACAGTAACTGCTACTCATTTGTTTGAACAGCATAAATACTCATGTACTTAATTTAAGATAGTTAAAAATCCACATTAGGGTAAAACCGGGAGAGATGGCACATCTTTTTTAGTTTACTGCTAAAATTATTAATAATCATAATCAAAATGTTTTATTATTCAAAATAATTTACATGGAACTATATGAACAAAGTAATGCCAAAAATTAGTTAAAGCAAAATGAAAAAAAGTTGAAACTGTTTTTTAAACTTTTTTCATCAACTACGTTAGGTAATCACTTCACTAACTATGACTCCTCACCAACTACTTACGTTGGGTGACTATTTCATCAACTACTTCACCAACTACGACTCCTCCTCAACATTTTTTTCACCAACTTTTTTCGCTATGTTTGGTGAGATAGTTTTTTTTTCATTTTGCTTAACTAATTTTTGACATTAATTTTTGCTTATGGATCCAAGTAAGCTATTTTGAATAATAAAAATTTTTGATTATGATTATTAATAATTTTATCAGTAAACAAAAAAAGTGCGCCTTCTCTCCCGGTTTTACCCTAAAGTATAAATTAACATAATTTACTCTTCATTATTCGTTAATAACGAAGAGATTATTCTTAAAATGATCGAAGATGTCCTAGTTCTAAAATCTAAATTAAGCAATTTTATTTAAGGATGCCTAGCGTACGAATGGTTGGTAATTCTTTTTATACCACCATTAAAGAAACGTGGATGCGTTTCATGGTCATTATTCCAGATTTCCTGGTCGTATTTTAAGCTCTGGATTGAGATTTCCTGCGTATAATCGGACTTAAATCCATACAATGTTTTTCTCCGAAGTATAACTTACAAAAGAAATCCTCGAACCGTAGAGAGGAATGAAAATATCCCTTAAATAGTTTCGAACAATACGTATAAAGAGATTAGACTCAACTCTACAATTTCTCTGAAACCACGAACAAATAATTCCGTGAACATATTCTAAAAATAAATATAACAATGTTTCTTTAACTATGAAAATGCTCAAACCTAAATATTTTAAATAGTGGAAGAGAGAACTCTCTGGAGTGGAGATCAATTAGATCGTTGTATATGGTATAAAGTTCGACAACAATTTAACCTTTCTAATCACCTCTGCTCTACTTATTGTCATTAATAATTCTCTCCCTGGCGATTTACCACAAATTCTATACAAGTCTAGGTTTTCTATACTAAAATCAATGCTGTAAGAGTTTTCACTCTTGCAATTCTCGGAGGTGCACTCTTTGTCAAATATTTATACAAGAAAAGAATGGATGCACTAACATTCATTCAGATTTTCGCATCATTCGAGAAATTTATGATGTTTCTGCATTACTTATTCATTGCTGTTTAAACGATTCTTTTAATTTCAGAGCAATAGCAACATTCTGTAGATTAATTTAAACTTAAAATATATATAATGTAATTTTAATAACGATAAGATCAATGAATGAATTTTAAATCTATGGAATCTTTAAAAATTTTCTGAGTTAATCTGCTGCCCACTGTGTAAAATTTAAGTGCTTCGATAATAACCATTATGACTTTGACCGAATATTATACCCGAATGGAATTAATGTTAGTTATTATTTATGACTAAAGTTTTTAAAGAGCGTTAATAATTCTGTAAGGATGTAAGTTAGGAATTTTTACGCTTCATAAATTTGCTTATTAAAATTTTTATCCAATACTTTCTCACCGCGTTCTTATCGTGTTAATAATGAGTTATAGATGAAGAATTTCGAAAGGAATCCATAAATCTTTAAATAAATTGAAGTTATGCTCCTGAGATCGATGTCTATTCAAACACAGTAGTTAAGAATGAGGAAAATTATTCATTTTAACTAGAAAAACTAGAAAATTTGGGATAACGCATGCAATAAATTATACTGTAAGACGAACATTTTTAGTGTAACATCTTCCATAAAGTAAAATTCAGCTGATGGAATCGCGTGTCAATAACAGCTGCTCTTGAATATCGCCATATTGAAAGGATTTGAAGATAATGCGTTAGTGAAAATGATGATGTTATAGTGAAAAAATCATTCACTTTTTATACAATAGCTTTTATTGGTTCAATATGGAAGAAAAGTTTCATAAAATAAATATCTGTGTTGATCATTGATCCCATCAATAAGCTCTGAATAGGTTGGTGAATGATATAAACATTTGTTACTTAAAATGGCGATAAAATAATGTAGTATAGTGAGAACTTATATCATAATAACCCAATATTTTAGCTGTTGAAGCCATCTTATATAATTTGATATTTGTGTTAGAAATGGCATATCGGTGTTGTTCGTTATCTCTATATAGGAACTACAGGTAAAATTTATGTGATGGTTATTACCGCATAACAATTTATGCAACTAATAACTCATACATATAAAATAATACAGTATGTTGTAACTCCGATCATACAAAGCAGTACCGGTTCTAGAGTTTTTAGCACCTAGAGAGAAAATTTTTTTGCGCCCTCACAAGTCAGGAGCGCAATGGTGAGCGAAACTTGAGGGAGCGCACCGCATAAATTATGTGTAAAGAATAATTGTATCTTACTACAATAATAATAATTACAAAACACAAAATGCGTCAGCGCCCTTTGGCATCCCTTAAATATCGACGTTCTGAGCAGCGCTCCGCTTGATCATATGTTGAACCGGCCCTGATACAAAGTGAAGCTTCAAATCGTATTGAAACAACTTACATAATTATTTTACTTGTTCAGTAATAATGATTCTGTACTGTATTAATTTTCAGTGACTTGCATTAAAGATTATATATATATAATGATGATTATTAAAATAAGTAAATTTATATGGAAATTTATGTAAAAAATAATAATTCTAGCAAAAGGCTAACTGATTGACATCATTGTGAAATTTGCATAATTATTGTGATTCTAATAATAATAACAACGGTATAATATTCGTGGATATCAACTTCTTGTTCTATAATTCAAGTAATTAATCAATATTATGATTTAACTATAATTACTTTAATTATATTAATTTAACACTTACCTGCCTGACAGGTATATCAGTTTCCATAGTGACACCCATATCCATACCATCCTGCACATAATAACTGTTGTGAGGCGCATTTATTACCAATATACTCTCCCGGTGGCCGGTTGTAGGATGATTTCTAATGACGTAAGCGTTCCAGGACACATATTTTAGATGATTTCTCGGCACGTTGTGCAAATCCGTGTAGAACAACTTCAGCTTCAAAAACTCCGAATCCAAATCCGCTTCTACGTACCAACCCTGCTTATCTCGATCGTAACAGTTGGCAGTCCCTTCAGGATCTCTAACAGTCGACGGTTTGGCTTCACTGATGGTATTGGCGCAAACCATTTCCACATATACTTTCAAAGTATTACGACGGATGATGTCCTGAACTTGGCATCTCAACCAAAACCCACGTATTCTACCACTTAGATCCGATATCTGATCGAGTAAGCCAGAGTCTACTTTTTTCTCGGTCTCTCCTAGTACTATCCTGTACCTAACGCGGCACGGATGATCGAAGCCGGTTAACCGATTTAAAAGTATTCTCGGCCTGCTGGTAGTATCACCATCGTCGTGACAACCGCGTGGATGTATGGTAACGTTCCATTCAAAATTTCCAAACACGAAAAAAGCCGTTTCGAACTTCGACGTCTTGGAATGTGGTGATAGAGCCGAATGTGGAATTTTAATTTCGGTTTCGAACACAGTCATGACGTTGCCTATCGACAGTTCCATGAGAAATTCCATGTTTTCGTCCGTAAATTTACGACTTCTCAGATCTCCCATTGGCAGCCATTTGCCTGTACCGTGCGCCGCGTGTTCTGTTGTAAATTTGCATTGACGTTCTATGAATGCTTCGTTCTTACTGAAATGCTCACGATTCAATAACGTGAACGAAAAATCCACATAGCATTTAGTTCCTGCCGATGGATTTCTCAGTATTAGGAATACTCCGAGTACTTTATCCGTCCTTGTAAAGGATACCGCCCATCTGTGGTAACCATAAATGAAGTCTTTTGTAGTAGGATCACGATGAATATCACGAGTGATTGAACGTGTCACGATAAATGTAAACACTCCCGTATTGGCACGATCGTTCAGACGTGTAAAGCGATACAGCAGTGCCATGATTTCTTGATCCTGCAAAAATTTAAGTTTTGTTTTAATATATATAATGATTTATAAATATTATACAATACAGTAATAATATAAATTATCCTACTTTTGTAAAATTTACATCAAAAGATTAAAATTTATTTTTTTCATCCATGAAGAGTGGAAACAGATCGTTAAATCACACTAATCTTTAATTTTTTTCACATTTTATTATGGTACACGCGTAATTTATTATGGATTTACATCAATTTTATTGCAATTATGATAAATTTTGAATTATTTTTAAATATTTATGAATTTTATTTAGTTATTTCAGGAGTTTAAGAATAATTACAGCATGTTTATAGCATTCGTTCCGAAAATTCAACGTCAGATAATCGATTTTACGCGGATTGTTTTGTCTATCTTTCTACAATCTATATATGTAGATACATTAATTAAAAGTTAACAATTACGCTTTGTTATCAGTTAAGTATTTTAATAGTGACTTTTCGTAAATTATTAAGTTTTTAAGAAAATATTTTTCGTTAATATTATCTGTATGAAAACATTTTTAGTATATTATTCTGCTTTCAGTAAATTAACGTACTAAAATGTGATGATGACGCCAATAATATTGCAATTACTTCGCATTGTATACGTGTTCCATCACGATACGATTTTATTGCTATTCAGACTTCAAATTCTGCGATATTTAATTGCAGAATAATGCATTATTGTGGAACAGAACAATTTTCTCCTCTTTCAGTCGAACTGCTCAGCAGAGAATTACTAAAATGCAGAAAGTTCATCTTGCAATTATCATCAATTGGCTCATAAATTGTTTTCGCCATATTTTTGTCGTTAATAAGCACTTTATATTCGATATACTATTCGTAAAATTATTTAAATAATAAAGTTTACATCTGGCAATAATCATCAATTGGCTCATAAATTGTTTTCGCCATATTTTTTTCGTTAATAAGCACTTTATATTCGATATACTATTCGTAAAATTATTTAAATAATAAAGTTAAAGTTGAGAACTATCTATAAGCAATCATTTTCAAGAGAAAAATTCCTTATTTGAGAATTCTGATTTTTTTCCTAGCTTCCAGATAGAATTATTTTAAAAAACAGAAAAAACTAAAAACAATACTCCATACTTTCGATAGATTTTGAGTTTATGTGTCCTCTGTGTAAATAAATCAATTCTGTTGTTATTTTTAAGTTTATGAAAAATTCAAAAAAGAATTTCTGAAGAAGAAAACAATCTTCCATAAAGTCGGCGAGAGAGAAGAATATCTGTTATGTCAAAGCTGTAAAACATTTGGTGTGTTATGTACGACTTTGTTTAGTTTACATAATAAGGAGAAAGAACATCCACAGCTGCAAATGTAAAGCTGGAAAGCCAATTTTTCCCCTTTGAAATGGAAAGCGAATTGATCGAATATACAGTATATACTATTCTTCATAGACATAAGCAAAACTTTTCATGATTTCACAATATTCAAAGTATTGAATAAGAATAACAATTCAAAAATATTTGATAAAAGTTAGATTGCAAAAAGTGACCTGTATTTTTATTTTTATTTACTATAGCTTTCTTTACAAACTGCGAGTTACATTTACATATTACCAGAACATAAAGGGTAAAACCGGGAGAGATGGCACATCTTTTTTGTTTACTGATAAAATAATTAATATTCATAACCAAAAATTTTTATTATTCAAAATAGTTTACATGGAACCATATGCAAAAAAAATAATGTCAGAAATTAACAAAATGAAAAAAGTAACAAAATAATCAATTTTAAAAAAGTTGAAAAAAGCCAACTCATCCTACTACGTTGGGTGAAATGGCACAGGCCATCTATCTCGACATATAAAATACGGTTTCTTTGCAGATGCCCATCGAATAAAGCGCAAAAGAAGCTGCTATAGAGCCATATGAATTGAGAAGCAGCTAATCTCAGATGTGCAGTCAGTAAGAGATAGCAACATAGGCATAAATGAATCAGATAGGCAGTTTGGGGAGCCCTATATCACACTAAGAAGGAGGATTAAAACTAGTAACAGTGAGAAGAACAGTTAGGATCGTCATCGATATTAGGCCATGAAAATGAAAGAAAAATAATGGATATCAATCAAAAATAGTGCCTACGCCATCTCACTCAATTACGTTGAGTGGGATTGAGCAGCCACATGTTCCTTACTGATTGAGTGAGTTAGTTTAGTAATTTAGGGTTAGAACACTGCTACATTATTCATACATAACAGCTACTTTAAAATAATCCCTGATTCTGATCTTATATTTTTATTGTAGAAAAACATTTGTAAATTTTGTAAGCATGCTAAAATATAATATGGATTATTTAATTTACTTAGATAAAGCACACCAGCGTCCACGCTGTTCACACAAATGAATGGCAGTTACTGTATGCCGTAATCATTACAGTAACGCCCTCTTGACTCCAGAGTATGAATATACTTAGCTGCGCCGTCTCTCACGACTTTACCCTACAGATGATTTTCTCATTGCATTATATTGCAAATTTCATTCTTGGTTATTATTATTGTTTTACTTATTTATAACATAGCATATGTTTATTTATTCTTACAGACTTGTTATATTGCGTCGTATATATATTTCTATTGCTCTTTCATCATCGCTTATGTATTATTGCACGCATGTACAAGAATAAAAACAAAATGTTCCTGAAGAGAATGCGAACTAGATGCCATTTCCATGTGTGAAAATAAAGTGATGAAAGAGGCTATGAACTGTCGACAGAAAGTATTAAATTTGTGTAACATTTTCGCAATATGATGTAGATTATTCTTTAAGAAAATTTTGTGCGAAAAACTTTTTTATTTTTATATTCGAAAATTGTCGACAGAAAGTATTAAATTTGGATAACATTTTCGCAATATGTAGATTATTCTTTAAGAAAATTTTGTGCGAAAAACTTTTTTATTTTTATATTCGAATTAAAATATTTTCAGATTATCTAATGCCATCCACAATATATATAAATCATAATAAACATTTTCCTTGGCACTTTACGCGTGTTACTTTAACACAAACCTGTCCGCTAATATGGCGAACTCGAGATTTATCGAAGGCTACTTTAACTTAAAACTATAAAAATATTTTATGCAGAACATCAATATTGGGTACCCCTCTGGGTTTAATCGCTTAAACATATCTTCGAGGCATTAAACACATCGTATCTTCGCAAGTATGGAACGACTTCATCAATTTTATAGTGCCATTTTTAATATGGTCTACTTTATTTGGTTTCTTGGTTCATTTCGGTGCTTCATAGACAAAATTAATTTATTTGCATGAATTACCTACCGACGTTAATCTCGTAATTTTGATAAAAAAATTATCAAATTGCAGTAAAGTTATTCGAATTTAATATATTTCGCGTAAGTTTGTCTTTCTTTTTCGAAACATAATGTCGTCAATGTTTTGTCAGCTGAAGCGCTGACAATTTTTCTGATGAGAATTTTGCGTTTTCTCAAATGCGGTTTGTTTTCTGATAACACAAATACCTTCTTTTCAATTTGACTTGTTTGACAATTGCTTTTGGTATTAGCTTTGAAAGAAAATGACAAATAACGCCATTATGGGCAGCAGAAAGAAGTTGTTAATGAGAGCCATTAATAACTGACATTATTGTACCGTACTAGAAACCAGAACCTATCGACTCCTTTTAAGATAATTTTCTCGAAAAAAATATGAATCTCACCATTCATATCGATGGGAATGATATCGGTGTGACAGATGTAAAACTGAAATTGCTTTCAATATGGAAAGCAATTTCAGTTTTACATCTATCAAAGTGATTATTCGTATAGAAAACATATTATAGTAACTGAGACTCCATACTTTTTTAAAATTTCAATCATTATTCCGATTTAATTTTACTGAATTTTTCATAATTTTATATTAATGAGAAATTTTTACAGTTTATAAATCTAATTTAAGGAAGTTTTGGTAAACGAAGCGATGAGTCTAAAATAAAAAAACATTAGTTATATGCTTACATTATTGCATGATTTCAGAATTTATATATAGGATATACCTGGATTTCACTAGGCTTTATAAAATTGGAAATATTCCATACAGAAACTTGGCGGATATTCACTAATAAAATTGAAATCTTACTAGTGTGAAGTATATAATGCAACTCATAAGAAAGTTGTAATAAACTCATTGTAAGTACATAAGCTGTAAACAAAACTGCGTTGCATATATTTAAAAAAATTTCAAAATATTAAAATTCGCAAAATCAAAGATTATACTGTTCTCTAATGATGTATTTTATAGTTATTGGATTACCTTATGTGCAAACTCCTTTTGCTAAATCGAATAAAATGGACTATATTAATGTTCTCTATCTTTAGTTACTAACAATACAATAGCAGAAAGTTTCTCGCTCACACACAATCTAGACAAAAACACTTCCAAAATATGCGCCAACACCAGACACTTCAAGTAGTAAGGCTCCGTGTTGCTAGCTGCAACAAAACAGTGTTGCCATTCAAGAAAAATAAATAAGTTATCCGACACCTTAAGATTGGAGTTGATCAGAACCAGATTATTTAAAATAATCAATTATAAATAAAGAAAAACAGCATATTATACATTTTTCTGATTTTTAACATGATTTCGATCATGATATAAAGATTATGGGCCCTTAATGCCTTCTACAATTATAATAATCCTACTGTACAAGAGTTATGATTAAATTATATATTATTTATAAATCAGAACAACTAAATTACTGTACTTATCCAAGTGATATTAATGTAGCTCGACGCTCTACATTATTATATATACATTGTATATATAATATTCTGCAATTAAATTTTGCTATTGAATGTTCATATATTAACATACTAATGATCACCGACTAACGGATATACTGATTATAAAATTATAATAAAGTTCAAAATTTCATTAGTACTATCGTAATAAATTCATTATCACGCTGATTAATGATAATAATACCGAAAATACCACTAATTAGCGATGTAAATTGTGTATAATCTACTTAACTTAAATACTTAAAATACTAGTTACGTTTAGTTATAATTTTAAAAATTTTAACTGGTATTTTAAGTACCACGATTTATTTATTTAACTCCATTTATTTTAAACACGTTGAAGCAAAGATTTGATCCTGCTAACAGTTAGGATCAGTGTAATAACATCTATCTTGTTCCCCGACCACTAACAACTTCAGCAAAGAAGAAAAATCTGTAACACGTTTTTATAGCTAGCTAGTCTTCATAGCTTTCATTGTTTATTGAGCATATTGCATTACTTAACGATTTCGATCGACATTCTCGAAAAAAAGTGGCATCGAAAACGTTGTAACCACTAGGTTTTGCTTAAGTTGTAATTCTGTGTGTGTTTTTTCCTGATAAGCAGCCGTGTACGTTCGATAATTTCCATTAAAATGATCACTAGAATCGTTACTATTGTAAGGAAAATTACGTGATGGTAAACACGAAACAGATCGGATGATATTCGTATTTTTCTCTCGAACAAAATCTAGTCAGTAATAGTAAACATTTTAATAATTCAATATTTTTAAAAAACTTAGCCATCCAATAAATAATTAATTTTGTTTCATATTTTTTTAATATATTTTTTCCATCTTATATGAAGTCATTTCTTAATGTAAAATAAATATTACATAGTTAAAAAAAATTTTTTTTGTTTATCATCCGAGAGAATTTCCTTTCAATATATTATGTTTATTTGGAATAGATAAATATTTACTTTTTACACTTTTTAAGGTGGAATTTTCCAAATTAATGTTTTCTAAACTGATATTTACTCTATATATAAGTAAAAAAAACATATCAGTTTCTCCTTTAGCATAATATAATAATCGAGAGAATGAATGAGAATTTTAATGTTTGTCTAAAATTAAAACCTAATAAAAAATATCGGAAATCGATATAATAGAAAATTATATTATTAAAAAAAATACAAAAATAAAAATGTAAATTAATTAGACAATATAAAAAATTATTTTTTAAAGAAATCGTTAATT
>AYEL01077215.1:0-70077 GCA_000484575.1 Olivierus martensii
TAAATCTTCAGAACAACACTCCATGCCAAATAGACAACACTGCACACATACAAGAAAAGAAAACATCCTGGTGTAAAAAGGAACTCCATGGCAGACACCCACATGACCTTCAGAAACACGTCATAGACACTAAACCGTCAAATAGCTGGTTAGTCAGGGGGGATCTATTTGCTGAAACAGAAGGGTTTATATTAGCAATACAAGATCAGGTAATAAACACAAAAACTACAGAAAATACATACTAAAGGATAGCGCATTAACAAACGACACTTGTAGGAAATGCCACATAGCATCTGAAACAATTCAACACATTACGTCTGGTTGCAAGCTGCTTGCACAAACAGATTACCTGCACAGACACATCCAAGTAGCAAACATAATACACCAAAAGCTTGCAACCAAATACAAATTAATAAACACACTTACACTATACTACAAATACATACCAGACACAAACCTAGATAACTCAACACACAAGATGATCCTAACAGACAAAACCATACACCACAACAGACCAGACATCACACTCATAGACAAACAAGCTATTTTTTTTTCTTTTGTATGGTAAGCTTGGCGGCTAAATTTTGATTGACCCTTTCCACTCAAATAGAGTACTAAGGGAGCCGTTCTGGGCCAAAATTAAATTAAAAGCAAAATGTAGAAAGCAAAGAACCATTCCAACTTAATCTATGTGAAAATGTAGAAAAAACAGACATTCCAACTTAACCTATGTGATGACATGTGTGTAGTAAAAGCAAAGAACCCTTCCAACTTAACCTATGTGATGACGTGAGATGGTAAGCTTGGTGGCTAAATTTTGATTGCCCCTTTCCACTTCAGAGTACTAAGGGAGCCATTCTGAGCCAAAATTAAATGCAAAATGTAGGCAAAGAACCTTTCAACTTAACCTGTGTGATGACATTTGTGAGAGTAACCCAACCCATTCTAAATGTTAAATAGAAACTTAGAACTATGTTAGTAGAAATTAAGTATTATGTTATTAGAAACCTAAGAACCAATTAAGAGGAAACGAAGTTAGTAAAAGATTTACAACTATATTAATATCTAAAACTAATAATTTATTATTATTATTTTTTAATTTAATTATTATTATTTTAAAAATAATACTATTGCTATTAGTTATAATAGTGAAAAATCTTTATTTCTAAAATGTTTTGCATCGCGGACCGATGCAAGGATCTATGAGCAACGATGACAATGGTGACGACAAAGTGCGGAACTGTATTGTGTGTTTTAAAACAACTGGAACTGGACAACTGTCGAACTTGTAACGGACACTTTGAATATTAACTGTTTGTGTTAGCATTCGGATAATATTCAAAGTTGGATTATTGACATGTCGTAGCATTGATAAAATCTCTCTCAGGTATGTGGAGGTCGTGGAACTCACTCTCTCTCAACATTGTATTATCACACAAACGAAAATTGTAACGTAGGCTAAATTAGATTTAAGTTAGAAATTAAAAAATATTCATTGGTAATTGCTATAATCACTGTTAATTGCTATATATATATTTTTGTAAATAAATATCTTATTTTGTTTATAATATAGTTATTTGAGATTTGAGTCAATTTCCAATCCTGGACCTCGGCGTCACGGATCCGAGCGCCAAATGCGACGGTCAAATTCGAAATTCGGCCAATTTTGGCATCCCGACATCTTTTAGCAGCAACTACTCTCCGCGATCCTCACAAGTGTAAAAACAAACAACTTTTGTTTTGAAAGTTTTTTAATATCACCTATGGATTGTGAGATATCACAAAAAAAATTCCAGTGCATGTACTGCCAATTTGACTATTCAAGCAATAACAAGAAGAAGAATCTGACAGAGAGCATCTGTATACATCCATGGCACTTCCAGTGCATGTACTGCCAATTTGGCTATTCAAGCAATAACAAGAAGAAGAATCTGACAGAGAGCATCTGTATACATCCATGGAACTCAAAGTGCTGAAACAAGTCAAGAAATCCTTGTTCTTAAGTATGGCTCTATGCCGAACTATGATGGCAAAAGACTTGTCCACCTGTGATTCGAATACTACTATCGAGCATGAAAATTTCCTTTAAATCTGCATAATACTGCTCTTTGCTGCTTCAATAATGTTCCGCAATGTACAATGCAAGGCCAAAAAATTAATATATTATTATAAAATTTTTAAGGTACATTTCATATTCAAATTCATATATAAAAATTTCATATCAGATGAAATTTTTATATACGAATTTTACAAATTGTATTCTAAATTTTCTCAACATGTTATTTTAATAATTTTTACAAGAAAATAAACAGTGATTTTTTAGCTTCATATGAAGAGTAATCAAGCAGATCAGACAAAAATATTATGAAATTATATACTGTAAGGATTTTGATGATATATAATACTTGCAATATAATGAAAAGGTGAATTTCATATAAAGAACTACAAAATGAATTACATATAAAAACTCTTAAATTTAATTAGAAAGTTTTCTAAATGAAAAATTTAATTTGTAGAACTCCAGATATTTTTTGTGATTTATTCCAATTGTACTTTATTTTATTTTAATATTTTATATAATTGTTTATCCAGGTGAAGACTTACAAATTAAAAGTAAATATATATTTTTTCTTATTTAAAATTTGATAAAATTTATAGCAAACTAAAATATAAAATTTAAGAAATTCATACTTTTGATTTCTTTAACTGAATACTTTAGTTGTTTAGGAAGAAGAATTGCTTTGTTAGATATGCGTTTCTTTTTCTTAGTAGGAGATGAAGGAATTTTAAGACAATTTTCATCATCTGATGCATTAGGAGTAGTTTCATTTTGTATTTGTGCTGATTGTAAAATGCTATGGGAAAAAAATATATAAATGAAAAATATTATTAGTTTTGTAACAAATGAAATTCAGTACTAATTTAAACAGAATTATCATCAAAACTTCTATGCAAACACATACAATTCTAAACAATGAAAAACTTATCAGAAATATTTTTTATCTAACTATTGGCCTAAGGAAAAATAAAACAAAGAAACTTAAAACAAAACTTTTATAAATATTGTACTACAGAGGGAAGATGTCACTATCATTATATACAAATTTATTTAAACATTTATAAGAAATGGTCTATATTAATCATAAAACACAACTCAGAAAAAATGAAACATATATATATAAAAGAATAACACCAAAAATAATAATTATAAAACAAAACTGTCACAATAAAAAAATGGTTGCAGAGGGAGGATGTCAATAATCAGTATATATACAAATACACAAGTATTAGTAAACAATATTTTATTTCACAATAAATAAAAAAATAATGAAAATATGACTGGGAAGAGGCAATAGTAGTTAGATTCTTTAATAGTAGTGATCTATTAGAGTTTATTATAAATCAACAGATTTATAAAGCAGATGAAAGTTTTGAAACTTATTGATTCTCATTACTTATTAAGGGCAAGGCAAATGGTGTAGGCATGAATGAAAGATATTGCATTAGTAAATGTCATATTCTTAAATTTTTAAATCTGTTTTTATTTTTATTTTTAGCAGTGTTCATGCAGGAGACCAATTATGCTCGACCATAAACAATTATCTAGCTTAAGAAGTTTGAAGCCATCCTGTTACACTCACAAAAATGCACACAAAAAACAAAGCTAAACAGGATAAATACTTTTTTAACAGAAATGTTTTTGAGGTCGAAAACATTTCTGTTAATAAAGTATTTATCCTGATTATCTAGCCTAAGAAGTTTGAAGTCATCCTGTCACACTCACAAAAATGCACAAAAAAAACAAAGCTCTAAACAGGATAAATACTTTTTTAACAGAAACGTTTTTGAGGTCGAAAACATTTCTGTTAATAAAGTATTTATCCTGTTGAGCTTTGTTTTTTGTATGCAATTATCTAGCCTTTTTAAAACTTTCTCCTGTCATTGTATTTGTCAAACTCTATTCAGAAACACCATACAGAGTAAAAATATAATAAAATCAAATGATTATCTAATGAGAAATATGGTTGATTTTACAATTCAGTAGAATGTAAAATTAGAAGAAATGCAAATTTTCTTTAAAAATATAAGAAATTAAGAATTAAATAAATAACAATAGAGATGATATCTAATAAAATACATAAAAATTATTTCATTTTAATTGAGAATAATGTTTTTATAGAAGAAAAATCAAGTATACAGATTAAATCATTTACAGGGCTAAATTTGCCAAAACTGGAATTTTTTATCCAATTAGAAAATATATGACTTTAGAAGATAATTCAGAAAGCACTATTAGCAAGGAATACAGTTTATTGCTATATAACGTTTTCGGAAAATATATGACTTTAGAACAATATGTTAAAAAATTTCAAACACCTAACTTTAAAAATAATGAAATGCACATAAAGCAAGTGGTTTCTTATAAATATGACTTTAGAACAATATGTTAAAAAATTTCAAACACCTAACTTTAAAAATAATGAAAATATTTTATAAATTGTAATATTTATAAAAACAATTTTATAAATTGAGATATATACAAAAATACGCAAATTTTTAACAAAATTATGAATAATTAACACATCTGGTATGCTACTCAAATAACAGATTCATACATCATCAAACAGTTAATATATAATAAAAACTAGTATGAGGAAAATAAATTTTAGATTCAAAAAATGTTTTAATCCTCCTCTGCAACAAATATCATAGAAATTTTTAATACAGTTTCATGATACTTGTAGAGGAGTTTAGGAATGATAAATTAATAGCCAAAAACATTCTTCTGTGAATAAATTTTTTTTTTAATATAGGCTTTTATTATATATTATGTTATTTAATGGAAAGACAGGATGGTTTTGTAAACAAAAACAATTTCATGATACTTGTAGAGGAGTTTAGGAAGGATAAATTAATAGCCAAAAACATTCTTCTGTGAATAAATTTTTTTTTAATATATGCTTTTATTATATATTATGTTATTTAATGGAAAGACAGGATGGTTTTGTAATCAAAAAATTTTAATAGTGAAGAAGTTTATTTATTAATTTATTTATTTTTATCTTGAATAATTTGGTATCTTGGATTCTGAGTGAAGAAGTTTATTTATTAATTTATTTATTTTTATCTTGAATAATTTGGTATCTTGGACTACTTTATTCAAGATATATACATTTGAAAATATTTTGAACTCTGTTACTTGTATGTTTCTTGCAAATAAAAATTTTTATATCAGTTCTAGTTCTTTCTTTTTCTCAAATTGCCATTAAAAAATTAATTTTTTCATTAGTCAAAACTAATTATAATAATAAATATATACAGTAAATATTAAAACTCACTTCATTTGCATATCTTCAATTTCATTGATAAAAACTGCATTCTGTGGTTCATTTTCATTAATAAAATGTTCTTGTTCCCACCTGTCTAATTAGAAATAATAATATTACATTAACATATTATTATATAAAATAAGAGGTAATTAAAATAATATATAAAATAAAATGCAATTTTAAATAGGACTGTAAAGAAGATTCCCAAATAACATTTATTAATACTTTGATCATTGTCAAATATGCTGAGTACATCTGTTCTATTAATTTTTAACTTTTACCATTGTTTTTAAGATATTCTAGAAAAATTCTATGCTGAAAGAGAAAATTAATCAAAGAATTAATTATTTAAATAGCTTTACTAGTTACATTCTAGAAAAAGACTGTAATCAGTAAAATAAAACTAGATTTGTGAATCACTATAAAAAACATGTTTAAAAGAAACATAAGAGTAAAATAAAAAAAATATTTTGGATTTTTTACTGGTTACATTCTAGAAAAAGACTGTAATCACTAAAATAAAACTAGATTTGTGAATCACTATAAAAAAACATGTTTAAAAGAAACATAAGAGTAAAATTAAAAAAATATTTTGGAATACAAACATCTCCAGTTTAATGTAATAAAAAGAGAACAATTTTTAAATCTAAAATAAATTATTATAATTTAATATATTTATATAAAATACAAAACAATCTTACAGTCCCTGATTTGATAGATCTGACATATCTATATCCTTTCTTACATAAAGATTCCTTGATTTATAAGATAAGAAAATATATACGGTCAAAAATTTATTCGGAAATTATCAAATTTTAATCAAATATAATTTTTACTTATTAAATATTATATACTTTACTGAAAAACATATTGATCGCAGCAGATAAAGCTATAATACAGAGACACATGCATTTTTCTCCTAATTTCATCATTTATCATTTGTTTTATGGACTTATTAGGTTAGTTTTAGTTAACAAGCCAAGCCCTAACTTAAATGTTTCCTGAAAAACTGAACTCATTATACTGTATGTACAAAACTTAATTTGAAAATTGATTTTGAAAAATTTTTGAGGAACTAAATTCCTATGAGGAGGAGTTCAAATTCAACAATTTTATTGAAATTTGGAAACAAAAAATGATTAATCTGATATTAATCAGAATGTGGGACTTAGAAATGAATTCAGATCCTCAAAATAATAAGTAAAAGCTTTACCTTGTAGCCATTCCCTGAGTATGTTCCCTAGATATATTCTTTAATATAATTATTTTTAATGTTGCATCTTTGTGATACACTAATAGACTACTGTATATGGTATATTCAGAGATAAGTATATTTTGACTTACATAAGGTTTCATTGAACAATCTATTTATGCAAGTTTGAGACTGTCCATATATTGTATTGTAAAAAGAGTTTAAACAGGCTGAAACTCTTTAGTCTACATTCTATGGTCCAATATATTTTTAAGATTCACCATTCAATCTTAATCTGCTGGTGTGTCAGACAACTTTGAAGTTGAATCTAACAATGTTTTATTAAAATTTAAATGCTCTAATTTTAATGAAAACTTCTTAATTCTTTTATAATTTATTAATCAGTTTCAACCTGCATTAATATAATAAATTTTAATTAAGAACCCCTTGGCTGCAAGAACAAAATATGTATCTATAATTAAATGGAAAATAGATCAAGATTCTTTCAGAATTAATAGGACCATAAGAAAACAAAAATACATATACTGTATTGACAGTTTTTTCATATATAGGAAGTCATCAACTTAATTACAAGACAGTCAAGTTATGACATCAATGGTCATCATAGCTACATCAATGGTTTGGAATAATGTGACAAGTCAGTCTGCAATGATTTTTCATTATATTCAAAATAAATAAGCTGTTTTGTTTATATCCAAAAATGTTTCCTGAAATGTTTGAAATAAAATCACATCTCATAAAAAATTTGTTTTAAAAATAAAGCATTTTCACAAAGTTTTCTAATGGAATATTTAATATTTCAGAAAAATAATCTTAAAAATGATCTTTGTAAGTAACTCATGAAAGTGATAAAGTCACTCAACAAGTTTTGCAGTGAATAATTACTAGTGCAGTCATATTTTACTTCCTCAATTTTTATTAATTGAATATCTAAGTAAGCACAGTTCTAGCATTCAATGTAAATAAAACCAATTAAAACGTTATTCTTCATTATAGTTGTATTAGATTTTAAAAGATTTTTATTGCTAACCAAATTTTTAGTCCAATCATTTCAAATTATGCAGATATTGTACATATATAGCAGATTTAAAATAAAAAATTCAAATTTACCTTCAAAATTATTCTTTAACTCTTCAGGAAGATTTTCTTTTTTTTCTGCTAAATGTTTTTCATGCAAAGTTATTTGATTCTGCAAAATAGAAAAATATATTGTTTATTTAACACCAAAAATTTGTATAAGTATTTTTATATTTTTAAAATAACAGAAATTATTATATTTTAAAATAGAAACATTGTATTGTAGAACAACAAAGTCCACAAGCTAGCTTATAAGAGATTCATATACAATGTTACTAAAAAAACAATGAAGGACATCAGGAAGAAAGTTTATCCTTTCTTCTTCATAAATATTTAGGGCTCAGACTCCAAAAGTTGAACCTATTGTCTAGGCAGTAAAGAAACTTCAAATGTTATAGCACAAAACATAATTTAGAAATTAAGTCTGAATATTTTTTTTTGAGATGCTGAAACTCTCATGATGAGGAGTTCAAACTCAACAATTTTATTGAAATTTTAAAATAAAATGTGCTTGAAGAAACTGATTTTAATCAGAACCTGCAGATCAGACCATGATGTTTTAAAATTGATTGAGGAGAATTGATTCAAATGAGTAACAAGTAGCAACAAGGAAGGAATAAATAAGATGTTTGCTTGATTTTAAAATATTTTGAGAGAGAATATCCTAAAATCATCAATAAAAGCTCAAGACTCTAGTGCTTCATTTCCTTTAAGCCATGACTAAAGACTTGTAAATCACAATCACTACTATTGGATATTAATGATTATCCAGATGCCCTTGCTAAAGTTCAAGAGATAATGCTTTTCCTCCTCAACCATTTTACTGTTTACTATCAATTTCTTCAACATTTGAATTTCTGTAGCAGCTAGCATCACTGTAAGCTATGCTATACACAGAAAGACTATTATTTATTTATTATCCTCCTATTTTAGCTAAATAATTTTTAAGATCGATATTGCTTCAGGTCATTGGATGAAGGCAGAATTTTCAGGGAATGACTTAAGGACTATTCACTCATATTCTGATATATTCTTCTATATGCCATAGACATCAGAACTGTTCTGGAAGACTGCTGCATGGGTTAGAAACTGGAGAATTTTTTGGATTTGTTTACATAAAAATCATCATAAATCAGCTTATGTCATGACATGAAAAATAAACTTATCTAAAATTGAAATAAAATGAATAATTTTGTACAATTTATTGATCTATATGTCATTTTAAACTTCATATGTCTGTTTTAATTATTATTTTGTAATTATTTGCAGATAATTTTTCATTCGAGATATAAAGTAAATAGCAGTCGTGCAGATAAATTATGAGAGTTATCTGTTTGGTTTATTGACTTGATATTGCAGAGAGAAAAAAAATTAATAAAGCATTGAAATTTTTAGGCTATACTTAGAACATCTTAGAACAAACTTAATAGAGATGATAATTACCCTCCGTGCAAGAATTTCTATATTTTTATTTCTACTTTTAATTTAAAACAGTTCTTACTTTTAGCATATCTTCGTTTAAAATTTGATTGGTCTTATTACAATCGTTTAATTCCATAATCCTAAAGAGTATATATAAATATTAATTTTTAAATTACAATTATTTCATAAAATATTTGTATAAATACATTTTCTCGATATTCAATATTAAATCTTAAAAATAATTTTACTTTATTATATATATAATATCATTAAAACTAAAAACCAAAACTTACTAAACTTAGATAATCGTCTGCTTCTGTAAGTGTTTGGCGGGAATATCATAAAGTGCCAGATGATTAAAGCAAATACGAAATAGCCAAATATATATATATATACTATTCTGTAATCTATAAAATAACGAACTAATAATTGTTTTTGATTATATAATTTTCCACATAAAAATATTTTATTTAAAATTAGGCGATGAAAAAATTTTTTATTCTCACATTTTTCAAACTGTTTCCGATTATTAAACGACAGGATCAAGCGGCCGAGTGGTAACGCGTTGGCGTGCAAAGCAGGAGGACCCGGGTTCGTGTCCCGGGTCTGATCCTGGATTTTTTTCGGGGTATTGGGCCCGGCCCGGTGATCCTCGTCCTTCACCATCCGGCCCCCTCCATTGGTGTGGGTGCAGCCCGTGGTTAGAACTGGCTCCGCCCCCTTAATAATCTCCCTGATTGGAAAGGGGGCGTAAAATTTGAAAAAAAAGACAGGATCAGGTGGCCGGATGATCGAGTGGTATGACCCGGGTCTTCCCGCGTGGATGACCGAGATGTCGGACTCGGGTCTTTCCGTGTTGTGCCACGCGGGAAGACCCGGGTCCGACATCTGAAAAGATTTTTCGGGGTTCTGGACCTAGCTCGGCGATTCCTTCACCATGCGGCCCTCCTCCACGGATGTGGATGAAGCCCGTGGTTGTAACTGACCCTGCCCCTTAGTAATCTCATTGATTTTTTTTTAACAGGTGACGCCACTTTCCATTCAGGAAACTACTAAGTGGCGGGGCAAATAAGCCCTTCCACAGGCTGCCCACCCCTGCGGAGGAGTCAGCCGGATTGAGATTACGGGGATCGACGGGCCGGGCCCAGACCCCATGATAAATATTTTCAAGGGGTGGAACCCGAGACTCGAACCCGGGTCCTCCAGAGTGAAAAGCCGAAGCGTTTCCACGCGGCCAATCCGGCCGACACTAATTTTCATGAATATTCTAGTTCTACAATAATAATCTCATTGATTGGATAGGGCGTAAAAAAACAAAAAAAATGACAGGATCATTCCATTATTCAACCATGAGCTATCCGTGGCGGCGTCAGCCGAACTGAAGAAGACGGAGATCGAACGCCAGTCCGGATCCCTTATATAAATTTTGAAGTGTAGACCCGGATTCGATCTAAAGTTCACGTGGTTGAAAGTTGAAGTATTTCATTTCATCAATCATGCCAACACTGATTCAGTATTTTTACCCATAGTTTGTAAACTCCACAAGTTTTATGTTAAATCCTGAGCAGTCTGGTTTTTATAATATGTGTTTGATTTCCCTAAAAAGTAGTGGGACAAAAATAAGACACTATTTTGTAATTAAGACGTATGCTAATATGATAATTATAAAGATCTATAATTGTAGCATGAATTCATGAAACTTTATATATTATTGATTAATTGTCTACTCAATCGGTGACAAACGTAAGATGATCAACGTAAAACATTTGACTATATCAGGGGGAGACTATCAAAGTTCTGCAATTCAATATGTTTCTACCACATTAAGCCAACGCGTTATGAAGACTTTTGCTGGCGGCCGGATGGCCGAGTGGTAACGCAGTCGGCGTGCCACGCAGGAGGACCCGAATTCGCGTCCCGAGTCTGGTCCCGGATTTTTTCGGGGTACTGGGCCCGGCCCGGTGATCCCCGTCCTTCACCATCCGGCCCCCTCCATGGGTGTGGGTGCAGCCCGTGGTTGGAACTAGCCCCGCACCCTTAGTAATCTCCCTGATTGGAAAAGGGGCGTAAAAGAAATAAAAAAAGAAGACTTTTTGTTAGAAAATTTTGTCTTTGTCATGCAAAATTAATTTTAAAATCTGTTTGATATTAATACGAACGATTTAAATATTAATTTACAATATATTACTAAAATGCAAATACTTGACTAGGAACAATTGCAGCAATCTATAGAATGTTGTCTGATGAAACCTGGCGATCTTCTAACATTTTCGAAGTTCGGTCATTATTTTATAATAAAATCAGGAAGAAATCCTAAGGAAGATATTTACCCTAGAAAAGTTTCAATATTATTAAATTATTAATATTTAAATTTCGAATTTATGTAATCTTATAAATAAAATACCGGTAATAATAGCCACGTATATATTTACAATTCGCCTCCTAAAAATATTTTTCGGATTTTATTCATATTGTATTTGGATTTTGCACAAGTTTTTTAGACTGATAAAAATTTAAAAAATCAAAAACATTATAGTTTAAAATGAGAATATTTTAAACTAATATTCTCATTTAGTTAAAAAAATAAAAGTGAAAAATTATAAACTCTCATGATTTTCCTATTAAAATGAAATTTTAATAAATTTATGCAAAATTTTATTAATAATTTAATATTTTAACAGAAGTGTAAACAGAAAAACTTTACCAAAATTAGTTAGAAATTATAAGGAAATTAATAGATTTTATAGAATACAAGACGTAAAATGTTTATTTTCCATAAAAAGTACGTAACGATTGTTTCTTATATTATAATGATGTTTGCGTTCATTTTGAAAATCACAGATATTATTTATTTATATTGATAGTTTTAATTAAATAATTATTTTCTTATCTAATTATTTAAAAATTAAAGAAAACAACAAAACTTCGTCATAATTATTTATTACAGTTTTAATGAACATCTAAATTGTGCATGTCTACTTTTATATATTTTTGAATATACAGGTGGAACAAAATAAATAAATCAAAATCTTTATTTCTTCGGCCAGATGGCAGCGATAGATCTATGCCGTGCTTCCATCTTGCACGAACTTTTTTTGCATTTTTAAATTTCTTTCCAATCAATGAGATTATTAATGGTTGGGGCCAGTTCCAACCATAGACTGCACTCACACCCGTGGAGGAGGCCGGATGGTAAAGAACGGGGATCGCCGGGCCGGGCCTAGCACCCCGAAAAAACTTTTAAGAGTTACCAGATCCGGGATGCGAACCCGGGTCCTCCTGCGTGGCACGCCGACAGCGTTACTACTCGGTCATCCTGCCAATGGATGGTATAACTTTCCAATTTTATGGATTATTAAGTGGAAGAGGAATTCAGGTTCTGCCAGAAGCAGCCCACACCCGTGGAGGGGAGGCCTAGTTGCAGAGGATAGACATCAGCAAGCCGGAACGGATTTCATGAATAAAATTTCCGAGGGGTCCAGAGACCGAATCAAATCCGGATCATCTGGATAGAAAGCCAAAGCATTTCCAAGTGTCGATCCACGGACGATGTCACAGTATTATAAAATTTATATCACAAAGATAACAATTAGTGCCGTAATAATTACTGTTATTGTTACTTCATACAAAACTTAAAAAATTCATTATAAATATTACGGAACGCATCTCCATTGTTACATTCCACATGCATTTGTTAAGATGTTATTTGGGCGGCCGGATGGTCGAGTGATAATGCTGTCGGAGTGCCACGCAGGAGGACCCGGGTTCGCGCCCCGGGTCTGATCCCGGATTTTTTTGGTACTGGGACTGGCCCGCTGATCCCTGCCCTTTATCATCCGGCCCCCTGCAAGGGTGTGGGTGCAGCCCGTGGTTGGAACAAAAATTTTCGTTCGGGGCGCTAAAAGCTCAAGAGCCGGTACTGCTGTTATCATTCAAATTGAATTTGATTTGAGTAAATTAGTATCAGAAATAGTAATCTCCGTGATTGGAAAGGGGGCGTAAAATATGCAAAAAAAAAATCAAAAACATGTTATTTGAATTATATACAGTATATTATTTTCAATCTTCTATCTATGTATGCTTATTTATTACAAAATTTATGAAGATAACAAGACAACTCGAAGCAAGTCCATAAATTAACCAAAATAAATAACAAAACAGCGATAAATATTGCATTATTATTTTATGACGTATTCATAAAGTAACAAACGGTTCAGCAGTATAAATGACAAAATATAATTTGATTTTATTTTGTAAATATTATATAATTTGATTAGATCAGGATTATGTGGATTTTCCTTTTTTTAACATCCCAGATATCATTTTTTCCATAAAAATTGTTACATTCATAACTGTTATCCAGGGCCGGTTCAGCATATGATCGTACGATCAGGAGCGCCCGCACAGGGCGCTGGCGCATTTTGTGTTTTGTTATTATTTTAGTAAGACACAATTATTTTTTACACATAATTTAAACAGATTTTGATGGGGAGCAGCCAAAGAGGGAGCGGCTCACCATCAAAACTGACGACTTGGGGGCGCAACAAAAATTTTCGTTCGGGGCGCTAAAAGCTCAAGAGCCGGTACTGCTGTTATCATTCAAATTGAATTTGATTTGAGTAAATTAGTATCAGAAATAGTTGTCAAGTGAGATTTACTAAATCAGTTAGATAATTTAATGATCCGATTCATTGTTCAACTTTGGAGAGTATTGTATTCTGCGACATAACCCATTAATATAAAACAAATATTACAATACATAAATTCAGCATTAAGTCAAATTTTATGCTGTAGGATTCATTATTATTTTGATCTGTTTCCATGTAAATTCAATATTAGTAGATAATTTTTTGGTTATTAGATTAATGTGATATTTAAATACAAGTTTTTCTAATCAAAATTACACCAAGGTCAAGATGTTGATTTATTAACTCCAAATATTTTCTGTTTGGAGTAGTATTTTTATCTTCATGTGAAAGTTTTATCAGCAAAAACACCTGAAACAGTTTTATATATTAATTAAGATTTAATTCACTGGATAAATCTTTAATAATTATTCAAGTTTTTCATTAACATTTTTGCATTATTTGTTACTATTATACTTTCGAGTCTTTATTATAATCAATTATCTTTGATGTTGCAATATTAAAAATTATATTTTCATCTTATGACGCCAGGAAAAAAAATGCGTTTCGCCTTCATGAAAGCTTTCCCGCAAATAAGTATTCACTTGCTGTAAAGCTACCTTAAAGGTGAAACGCATTTTATTCCGGAACTAAACTTATCAAGAGTCAGTTATATTTGATAATGGATTTACACTAAACTATTGATATTACGATCTTATTTTTTATATATAGAAATGAAAAAATTTCTTAATTAAATTTTAATGTTACAGAACTATTTTATCTAACCTTTGATTTAATATATTAAAAACTCAGGTTAAAAATAATCGAGGCAAATTTCCTTAATCAGTTTTTCATATCAAATTCGATTAATTTATCATTTTAACATGAGTGATTTTATGCCTAAATAAGCATTATTTAAACAACTCTTTATTATCGCAGTGACTGATATTTTAAGGGATTTGAAAATAGTGTACATTCAAAAACAACGCTTTTGATTACTTTTGACTACATAATCCATTCTCTAAATCATATTTTTTATTTATAATAACTAATTAAAAATTATTATTATTACTGCAGCAAAAAAATTTCATTGCAAAACATAATAAAATATTAAATAATATATACTGTACTAAATATAAATTTATTCTGTATTATGGTGCTCCTGTTGTGATGCATGCTTTGCATCTTGTAGAACAGTGGTTCCCAACCTTTTTTTGGCCATGCCCCACCTAATCATCACTAAAATCTTGATGCCCCCGTGACAGAATTTTTATTATTCAAAAAGTGAACATCTATTCAAGTGGAGGAAGCCTAAAAAGCCATCCACTTGGTCTAAATAAACTTCCAAAGAACATGGCATCTACGAAAGAGAAAAATAAAAGAAGGAAAAGACACTTGAAGTACTGAGGAAGAAATCACTAAGAAATTGTTAAAAAAAAAAAAATAATAATAATATCAAGTGATATGAAAAACAGCAAATAAAGTTTCAAAATCGCCATGTATATTCTTATTTTAATTTTAAAAATATGTATGTTATAATATATATTTATATACTATATATGAGGGTCTAGAACTATAAAAAAATTCACTGTTAATAGCTCATTCCCGAATCCGAATTGCCCCCTTAAAAATCAAATTACCCCCTTGTGGGGCGTGTGCCCCACGTTGGGAACCACTGTTGTAGAAGCATATACCCCTCAGTGGCGGATCCAGAAAAAATGACATGGGCACCATAATGCAAATAATTATATTGCTTATATTTTTAATGTATTGCTGTACCATTTGTTACTTAATTTTTCTCCAAACGATAGTTATTCTGAATCTACCTATATTTTGCCTTATATTTCGACATTTTCCTTGAATTTTACTTTCCAAAATTGTTCCGAATTGGTTTTTCATATCACAGGCGTGTCAACCATGACCAAGTTACATTTTATGATTTTTCCTAATTATCTGCAGATATCAAGCAAGGGGACAGTTAAGAGGGGATGAACTCTTTAAGATAAGGATAATGGATCGAGTCTTGATGTCTCTAAAAAAATACCTGAAGAATGGAACCAGATCGATCTTGAAATCTTTAAGTGCTGTTTTCACAATTGGTCATCTGGCATTGCAAAAATTTATATAACATAATGTTAATTTATTTATATTAATGATGGTTTATCAAAATAAATAGAAACTTCCAAAAATGGATCGAAATTAAAGTCAAATATAGCAATCAATATGCCAGATAAATGAACACTTTATGAATATGTGAATAATAATTTTGGACAGATTTATGTGAAAAATAATGGGATAATTACTCCCCCCAGAAAGGATCAAAATACGTTATTTCTATGCAAATAGATATGACTTAGTTGTATAAATATCGGCAATTAATCATTCATAAATAAACATTATTTATTTTATTATTTATATTATTTATTTATAACAGTATATAAAGTGTTCTATAATATCCATAAAATAATTATATAGTGCAACTTCTACTGGAAAAATAAGAAAGATCCGGAGTCATTTTTCTATGTCAGACATAATTTTCGAGGAAAACGAGCTTAAAGTTTCGTGACATTTTAACTCGATTTGTTACTTTTGTCGATCAAATATTTCAATTCACAAAAAGACTAAAGGTTTAACAATATAAATTTGCCATTGTTTTCCTTAGACATGTTTTTGTTTTTATTTAAAAAAATAGAATGCATTATATGTATAAATATCCATCTACCGATAAAACTGATTACAGTAATCAGTTTTCCAATAGAAGAAGGTTTACACAAATGCTCATATTAGTTTTGAAAAAAAGAAAAAAAAACAATTCTAAGAAAAACAATGCAAATTGGTATCGTTAACCCTTTAGTTTTTATAAATTGAAATATTAGATGGACGAAAATCAGTAAACCGGATATGATGTCACTATATTTAAGCTCGATTTTCTGGAAAACAATCGCACACGTCGAAAAATGATCGGGATTTTTCTTCTTCGTTTCCACAGACAATCGTGCTATGTAATTATTTTCGGGATCTTAAGGAACATCCTGTATGTTTATTATATAATTATACAGTAATAATTGTTGCACATCACATTACAAAAATAGCATTTACCTAGTTTAAAGTAAACTATGCATGCTTAAAATTCTTACGATTACTCGCCTAGTAATTTTACTCTGGAGTTACATTTGAATGAAAATGAGGTTTATTAGAATGCAGTACTTTTGTTATTCATAATAAGACATACGAAACTGTATTTATTATTCATAATGTCTGATCATACAGTGTAATGTATGTTCATATCAGTTCACATAAATTATGTGTCGAACATCTTTCACTACCCTAATAAAACGGTTTAGAACATCAAAATATAATTTGATACAAAACAAAATTTTTCTTCAAATTGTTCAAATTCTTTACATACCACCTCTTAAGAATGAAGATAAATCGCTTGTTACTGTGCTATTTGTGAGCAGACATTATTGGACCCTCCAGCATCCACGCCCACTATTGATGCAATATGAATTCGCAGCTCTACTCTACTCGTTTCTTTGTATATATTACAATGACTAGTTTCCGCTATGCAATAGCTTTTGAGTTCCTTTTAAGCTCCTTAGTATAGCAGTGCATAGTAGTGAAGCGAGTCTAGAACACGTGAGGAGCGAGTGGCAGATTTATCAAAATAGAAAAACAAGAATATAAAATTATTGAGATTGGCTTATTCTCAAAATACATCTGTAACGTAAATGTCTCTCATAAATCATGTCTGATTAATAAGCTGTGCACACTTCTCTGTCAAATTCTGTTTACGAAATTTATACTATACATAATAGCTACATTTTATTTATAAGTTAATTTAAAATAAATTGGCTGGCAACATTGATTAAATATAAAAAAAAATTTATAAATTTGAAATAAATTGACTGGCAACATTGATTAAATATAAAAAACTTATAAATTTAAAATAAATATCTCATTAACGACAGATTATATTTATTAATACTATAATAATAGTCAGTATTATTTAAAACATTGGTTTACTATCATTTAATGCAACATAATATGATTTAAATATTATGATAGTTATGCTAAATTTATAGATTTTATGTTTAATTAATTTTGTCAGACAATTTATTTAAAATTAACTCAAATTATATCCTGTTCAGTCTAGATAAAATTCGAATTTTAAACAAAACTATTTAATATACATATATTTAATTTTTATCTGAGGTAAACAGGATACAGAACTGATTAAAATAATATATACGTATATACTATATATGTATACACTGTGTATATATATATATATTCAGAACTTGTTTACGTCAGATAAAATTTAAATTCCGACCCTGTCATATTATTATTATAATTTATAATTAATATAGACCCGACTCTTTTATAATAAAATACTTTATCAATATAAGTCAATCAACCTACTAAGTAGTTATTAGACCACTGTTTTTGTTGTTGTAAAACTCGCTTTGGTTGACTTGTTTTCCAAGTAGAATTCCTCGTTAAACTTTCTCTTGATAAGGATCTACTTTTGGGTGCCTGTGTGGTTTTTATGCCGGCCTTATTTTATTTTTTTCTTAAGATGGATGGATGACTAAAATTCCGATTTCTCGACTACTACTATTGAACGATATATATATATTAATTTTAATGATGAAATACCATGCAGAATATATAAATTATATATATATGCGATACACTATATACCAGACATTCTACAAATTAATATGCTATACTGTATATGCTGTTAAGATAAATTTGAGTTTTAAGATATCGCAAACATTATAACGAGGTAATTTAAATAATCTTTATATATAGCATGCCAAGTTTTAAAGTTTAATTTAACATCTAAAATATGTTAAAAACCTATTTTTTGTTCTATCTAGCGCAAGAAACTTTTTATATAGTAGGGTACAGTATATATATCTAGCTGGCATGGCGGGCATATTTAGAAATAAAATCTGTTTTAAAATTCAGTTTAGTAGAAACGTTGAGCTTATGATTAGAATAGATTTCTTTGTGTATGAGATGATAAAAATTTTTTTACTCTAAACGAGCGGTGCATGAATGAGCACACTTTCACTGTCGAACTTTCCTACTACGTAACAAAAAAAAATAAATAAATAAATAAATTATAAAAACATTCTAGCCAGTAGCGCGCTATTAAAAAAAAAGTAAAAGTTGCTATTTATAGTATTTTAAAGATAATATTTGGAAAAAAAAAAAATGTTCAATTCACATCGAGGAGAAAATGCTGTTTTTTTTTTATTTAAAAAAATAGCGAAGAAAACGTAAAATAAGATTTTTCTTAAAGGAAAATTTTCTATTTTAAAAACGTTGGAGACAACGACCAGTTTTCTTTTAGGGAGGAGACGGCACACCGCTGAGAAAACTACTAACACACCTTCGCTCCAACCACTTCAACTACTCCAAATGCTTCCCTCATTCCTGAATCATGATGGAGGAAAGGAATGCAACGGCTCTTCCCATTCTGTACACGGTCTAATTTTAACTATTATTTATCTGAAAATTTATGATATTTTATCATATATAAGTATAAATAACTACTGAATAAGACGTTGGATTAAGTTAAAACTGCATTATATAGAGCTAAATAAAGTTTTATTAATATTGAAAACAGCCGAGGGGAGACAAACTGTAAATAGAATGGCTACGTTGGATGACCGTCGGAAACGTTTGATTAGTATTTATTCCGGCGATGATAAAGGAAAATGTGATTACTAGAGAGATCGTGTTAGTTGTAAAATTAAGATAATGAAAGGAATTGGCGAGGTAGTTTTAATATTTGTGTTGATGTGTAGTGCCAAATGTAAAAGTTCCGATCCCAGTTCGATCGCTTGTTCTGTTGTCAAATATGTCTATATAGAGAATGGATTCGATGACGATGACGTCCCTCAACAAGCTATTAATGGTGAGTCGTGATCGGTTATCAAAAGATTTATTGAAGTACTATTAACTTAGCATATATGTTTAGTGCCTGGCCTTTACTGAATAACTTTATAGAAAAAATAGATAGGTGTTATTCTCATGCGAAGTATAGCTTTAATTATACTTCTAATACGTTTTATGAATGAAATACCTGTTGATGGATTTGTGTGATCTTGCGTACAGATTTGTATTGCGTGCTGTTAAGCTTATAAAGGTAACCATTATCTGAGAGCAGATGAAAAATACATTAAGGTTGATTAAGTTTAGATTATTTAGGCGGTACTACCAAATAATCAAACCTTCATATGGATCTATAGATATTTCTGTGATCTGTCAACGTTTCCTTGTCAAGATGAATTGATACTATCTCTGAATAATGGTATACACTATAGAACTTTTCTAGAGAATGATTGACTGACCACTGTAGTAGATAAAATGATAAATGTTCAGTAAGAATACATTTTTTTACTTATTCAAAAATATTATATAATGATTATGTTTAAGCTGAATAAAAATTGTGCTTATTCTTATTTTTAAAACGCTTATCAAGCTGCTTTGGATTTTCAAACATTTCAGAGGTTTGAAGTATGTATAAAATATTCTATTTTAATGCTCTCAATGAAAAGCTTGATGTTTATATTAAATATAGATGTCTATCATGTATATACAATATATACATGTTTCATTTTATATGTTGAAGTGAATTGTGTATAAATCTCTCTTGATTTATGAACATTATTGAGATCTAAAACTGTCATTAAGTGAAAATTCATAAGTCAGAAATTTATTTCTCATTAATTCCAATATAAAAATTTTTAATTTGTTCTTGGATACCAAAAAATCACTGCCTTTTTTATTTATTGATGTTAAAGCATTCCAAAAGCAATAATATAAATATAATTATAGATACTATAATGCAATAGTTTGATAGTTATTATTTATTTAGCCTATTTCTTGCCATTAGATTTTGAATTTTAGAGCTGCTAAGTGCAAAGTGATCTTTGTGTATAAGTCTAATAAGGTAATAAACATTCCAATCATTGTAATTTTAGTTATTAGTTATTAGTTAAAAATTATAAAATTTTCATCAAATATGGGCTTAAATTTTTGTAATTCTCAAAAAAAATCTTCATTTTGATAAATTATTATAAAAAATAATTTCAATTTTCTGGATGTTAATATTGATGTTTTTAATTCTATTTGATAAAAATTCAAATAATTATAGATCTTGTTAGGGTAATTATTTTAATAAAACTAATAAACAAAAACAAACAATTTACTTATTTAAACAATTACATTGGTTATATTTAGCATATTACAATAGAACAGCAAAATATTACTATCATATTCAGATATATATGGATAAAAAAAAAAAAAAAAAAGATATAAATTTACACATCTGGAATAATGTATAATCATTGTTTTATGAAATTAAATAGTTTTATAATGTTATAATGTTGCAAAACGATTTAAAAATGAAATAAGTACATTACTGATATTCATATAATAAATATTTTCCAAGCACTGGATTTGAAAGTGAAAGTCAATTTTGTCTTAAAGTCAATAATACATACAGTATATTTGATACAAATACAAATCAATGGAAAAAATAAGCAAGAAAATCATTGTCTTGAACAAATTAGAGGGAATAATTAATCAATAAAATAGTTTCTTCACAAAAATGAAAATTTATATTGCAAACCAAAAAAGTGATAGACATTTAGGATCTTCATTAAATCAAAAATTCATAAATCAAGGATTGATAAATTGAGGGAAACCTGAATTTTTATTTAGAATTATTGGTAATAATTTTGGAGATACTCTACTGATTTCAAACAAAATCCAAACAGAATTAGTCCATTGTAATTATATTAAAAAATCTACTGATTAGTCATACTGTCTCATTTTAAATGCTAATTTTTGAAAATTTTACAATAAGTATTAATTCTATCACAATTAAGGAAATACAGAAAGATTTAATATAAATTTTAAAAATTGTTATGGTTAAATTAAACTTTCTATATAATAGATTACAGTTAATTCTACAGAAATAAATTCATTTTGCATTTATATTCTGCTTATATTATTTAATATGTAAATAAAAGTAAAACAAACTGTTCATATCTTTACCTCTTGACGATATGAATCAAGTGTGAATAATCCAAGAAAACAAGTCATTTGAAGAAAAAAATTTATTAATAGAGCAACACCAGCATATAAGGCAAACAGTTTTACTGCAGGCATATCTGTAACAGCACCTAAAGAAAAACAATAAATATTTAATTATTTTGTTTAAAAAATTTTATTGAAATTTTAAATGCTACAAATAAGCATCAAATTATAAAACACACAAATCAAAAATTATGAAGAATTCTATCAATTTAAATAATTATTTTTATGTAGTCATCAAAAATTTTATTTGAAATCCTTGTGAAAACAAATTATATTAATTTTATTATGTCTAGAATAATATAAAATTCAAACACATTTGTTAGCATAAATTATGTACCAAATAATCCTCAGATTTAAACATAATATGGCAATAAGCATGCCAATCATTAAGATTTTATTTATTAGTTAAAAATTACCTTAAATTTATGTAATTTTCAAAAATCTTCATTCTACTAAATTATTAGCAAAAAAAAATTCTAATTTTGGATGTTAGTTTTGATATTTTTAATTTTATATGTTAAGAATACATTAGTTGTAGATTTTATTATGATAATTATTTTAATAAAATTAATAGATGTAAAATAATTTATTTAAATAATTACATTGGCTAAATTTAGCATATTCCAATAGAAACAACAAAATATCATCATAGTTCAAATTTATATATAGATAAAAAAATATATTAGAGATTACACATCTAGAATAATGTATAGTTATTGTTTTCTGAAGTTAAATAATTTTATATAGTTGCAAAATCACCGATATATGTAGTAATTACATTATGGATGTTCATATTATCAGTATAGGTCAAGTTTTGGATTTGATGCTGGATCTCTACTGAAAATGGAAGTGAATTTTGTCTTAAAATCAATGGTTACAAACAGTGAATTTGATATATCTGATACATTCAGTGAAGAAAATGAACAAGAAAATCATTGATTTAAATAAATTGCAGTGGAAAATTGATTGATGATAAAATAGTTACTTCACAAAATGAAAAAATCGTATAGATTTTTGCTTTTTGTTAAATCAAAAATTCATAAACCGAGGGATTCTTGTATACATAATGATTTTGATACAGCTATAAAGAATGAGATTATCAGTTAGTGTTTTAACAAGCTGAGAAATTGCAAACAAAATTAATAAGTATGCTAGATGCTATATGATTTTGAGTGCTACAGTTTTAATTATGTTTATATTAAATTTTTATGATAAAATATAATTGAAATATTTTTATTATGTAAAAGTTTTAAAAAATTATATTTAATCTAAGAATTAATACCTTTAATTATTAATGATCAAAATCTGTATGAAATTTTAGTAGTTTTTATTCATTAATTAATTTAAAATATCAATAAATAGATTTATTGTCATATTAATTGAAAATATCATTAAACAGACTTATTTTCTAGACAAATAATACTATTAAAATAGATTTGATACTATTAAATTTGTTTTAATGATAATATTTGTCTATTTTCATCAAAATATCTATAAATAGATAATTAATCTATTTATTAATATTTTGATGATGATAATATAATCAGTTAAATGATCATAATTAATAAATAATTATGATACTAAATATGCTTTTAGCTAATCAATTCTATATATTATTAATTAAAATTGAATTTTTTTGGGTTAATATTGATCTTAGATTATTTTTAAAAAAGCCAAATTTTAAACAATTTAAGAAATAATAAATTTATAATAATTATTTAAAATTCGGCTTGTCACAGCTGATTAATAATTTATTCAATCAAATTTAACTATCAATATATGGATAAAAAATAAGTTAAAAATTTATATTCATGAAATTTTTCAATAATAAATTTATGTAGTTCTTCAAAATTAACAAAAAAAAAAATTATTTTAAATCTAGTAATTGAATAACATAACAAAGATTATTTGCTTTGCATTGCTATTTTAGTATTTTTGCTAACAATACTATCTTTTAGCAAAATAAGCAATTCAGCTGAATGTGCTCTTAGAATATTATATTTCAAAAATTATGCACAAACAGCTTCAAACGTTTCATTAATTTTAAGGTTCATTCTTATTGTATAGGCCTATAAAATAATAATTAAAACTAAATTCAGTCTATGTAAAAAATTGGAATTAAAATTGCTTGATAAATCACACTTTATTAGTTTTTTAAAATATATTCTAAATATCATATTTCTGTATTTTTTAAAGTGTGTTCTTTTGATACCTCATTTTTATAACTGTGTACAGAATTAATATTTTAGCAATAGCCATTTATAAGTGTGTGTAGGTGTAGATATACAAATACAGTGTGTGTATATATATTTGTATATAAATGATAGAAAAATCGATGTTCCTTTGAAACAATTTAAAAAATTTATATCTTGCATTGCTAGTTGAATTTAATCTAATTTACCTTGAATTGTAATAATATCAGATTTTCATTTGCTATGCTTTCCATCATTTGAAAGCTAGCCAAATCAGCTAATTTAAAATATGTGAAAGTTTATTGAAACAAAGTCTCTTTAATTTGCAATAATAAAACTTTAAATATTTTTTATGACTTTTTGAGTGCATTTAACTGAGATTGTATATTATCTGTGATATGTTAATGAACTGTGATTCTTTGAAAAGCTTGATTGGCAAAATGCCCAAGTTTTTGTAAACCAAAATTTATATTAAGAAACTCTCATCCTTTTTTAGTTTCCTTTCTGTATTTTTGGATTAACATTTTATTCACAAAAATGTATCTAAATCTTCACAGAATTTTAGTTTAATTATCGATAAATTTATATTAATCATCATTTGTTTATTTTTTTTTATATTAGAAACTTATTTTATAGAAATAATTTTAATCGGGAAAACATTAAAGATATAGTTTCCATTTATGAAATAGTTAAATGAAGTGTATAAAACATTTTTGGAAAATCTAATAAATAAAAATACTATATTATCAGAACAGGATACTTTTATCATTTTCTCGATATTTTCTAATTTGCATAAATTATTTTACATATTAATCTGATGGTTGGTGATAGTGTAAAAAAATTTTTTTTAATATTATTTGCCTTATTTTATATATACTTGGTCTTCAAATTATTTTTAAAAATTTAACAGCAGATTTTTTAATATAATAGTTTATTTATTTATTTTTAACATTTCCCATTAAATATTGCTCGAGTTTTATTGTAATACTAGTTTAATTTCAATTTGACTTTATTTTCATAACTTTTAACACTTACAATTTTAATGTTTCTTCACATTAATTAATTGTTTTTAAAAATGAAATAGAATATTAGATTATAATTAAAAAAGTAAAAGTTTAAATTAATTTTTTAATAGTTTTGTAGCTTGAGAATAATGAGGCAACAAAATGCCACAGTTAATGGTTTGGAATTAGGATGTTAATTCTAAACATAAAAAAATTCTTTTTTAGAATAGTGACGTGAGACAGGAGCTATCTATTTGTTGTCCTGTAGACTTTTATATTCTTAAATGCTGCTGTTTAAAGCTAAGTATTTAAGATTTAAAATGATTTATAATGGTGAAATAATATATAAAAAAAGTACTAGTATATATTATTGACTAAAATTGCATTCATGTTAGCTGATTGTTGAAAACTTAAAATCAGCATCTGTTTTGTTCATTCCTTAAAATCAACTATGAGAATGAATATAAAATATATATGATTTTAATATTTTTAAGTAGTTTCCATTTGTTGTAAATAATACAAACACTTTAAATGGGAAACTGATAAAGATAATTCTGCCGAGCAAATAATAAAATCTAAATGCCAACAAATTTTAAACACTGTAACTACATTAGTTTTGTCAAAAACATATTTTTTTCTATTATTATGCTTTATATGTTATAATAGCAGCCATTAAAAAAGACAATTTGTTAAAAGACAATTAGTGAAAATTTATTATATCAGACAGATTGAAGAAATTTAATTAATAATTTAACATTTATTATTTCTGTCAGTTATTACAAAATGATCAGTATTGGTTATTTTATGTCAAAAATGAAGTTTTTTATTGTTTAACAGGTCCTGACTTATGAGAAGAAACTGTTAAAATTTTTTTTTATTTTTACTACTTTATTAAATATTTTGTATTTGTAATATCTCATTTATAGCCATTCAGTATAGGTCTCTGCAATAATATCAAAATCTGTTAGACTGAATATTTTGAAAAAGTTGAAATCATTATTTATAATGAACATATTAAATACTAATATTCATATTTATATTCTGTTATGTATATGCTAGTATTTATAAGTTTGGAGTTTTTCTGTTGAATAAACATATTTTTCCTGCTTTAGACCTGTTTATGATTAACTTAGATCAGGGATGTCCAATTTTTTGGCTTCCTTGGGCCACATTTGAAGAAAAAAAATTGTCTCGGGCCGCAAATAAAATATATTAATTCCAATGATAGTTGTTAGGCGATGGATGACCACCTGGTAACGCGTTGGCGTGTCATGCAGGAGGACTCGGGTCTGGCATCTCCTGAAAAGTTTTTTTGGGGTTCTGTGTTCGGCCCCATCCGGTCCCCCTCCACGTGTGTAGGTGCAGCCCATGGTTGGAACTGGCCCTGCCCCCCTTAATCTCATTGATTAGAAAGGAGCATAAAACGAAAAAAATTTTAGTAAATAATATACAATATATGATATATCCACCATGACGAATAAGCAAAAATATCGTAACATAATAATCTTTGACTTCTTTTCGTTCAGAAATTTTTTAAATTCATTTCAAGAAGATTTAATCACCGAAATAAGAAATATTTTAGAAAATGAAAATAGGGAATGTAGATTGGTATTTAAATAATAAAAACTTCATTAATTCATTAAGAGCATAAAAATCTCAATGTTTTAAAGAAGTTTACAATTTTATGTTGGGCTGCATGCGGCCCATAGGCCGTGGGTTGGACAGCCCTGACTTAGATTGTAAAATACTATAAAACAGTAAATTCAAAAACTAACACAAGACTGCAGAAATTACTTTATTTGACAAATGTTTCCATCCCTCCTTTCGAGTCATCATCAGATCTAACACAGATTGTTTGCTCCTTAGTAATCTCCCTGATTGGAAAGGGGTATAAAATATGCAACAAATAAAAAAAGTTCATTTCAAGAAGATTTAATCACCGAAATAAGAAATATTTTAGAAAATGAAAATAGGGAATGTAGATTGGTATTTAAATAATAAAAACTTCATTAATTCATTAAGAGCATAAAAATCTCAATGTTTTAAAGAAGTTTACAATTTTATGTTGGGCTGCATGCGGCCCATAGGCCGTGGGTTGGACAGCCCTGACTTAGATTGTAAAATACTATAAAACAGTAAATTCAAAAACTAACACAAGACTGCAGAAATTACTTTATTTGACAAATGTTTCCATCCCTCCTTTCGAGTCATCATCAGATCTAACACAGATTGTTTGCTCCTTAGTAATCTCCCTGATTGGAAAGGGGTATAAAATATGCAACAAATAAAAAAAATACAGACTGTTACAAGACAAATGTATATTTTTAAGGTAGATTTTTTTACCCTCCCCATTTATACATACACACTGAAAAAAATGGACATATAATACATCCACATACAACTATAAACATATATCAATAAGGGTGAAATTGATAAACAAAATTCTATTCATTTAATAACAATTTCTACCTTAACAAATTTTTGATTTGAAAATAACAGAATTTTCTAAAAATGATTGAAAATATTTAAAAAAAAAACTGTAATAAGTCAACTCAAAAAAAATTTTTATGTAAGAAAAAGTAAAAAATTTTTAATTTAATTTTAAATGTTTTTCAGTATTTTATTAAAGAAAAATATGTCAAAAACATATTAAAATATAAATTTAAAATGAAAACATTTAATTGACAATATATGGTCTTGCAAATTCATAATTTATGTTGACTTTTTAAAAATCTATAATTGTAAATTTTAAAAAGATTGTTGACACATCAAACATTTAATTTAAATATTTTGAAAGATGAAGTATCTCGTGTTGGTAAACATTTATTCAAATGGGAAAATAGAGAAACTTATTAACATTGATAGTTTATTGATGTACATATTTAATGAAAATCACTCTATTAAAATTATGTATTTTTGTTCGATTTTTCTATCTATATAGTTTGATTTAAATAAAATTGTGTTGGTAAACATTTATTCAAATGGGAAAATAGAAAAACTTATTAACATTGATAGTTTATTGATACATTATAGTTTATTACATATTTAATGAAAATCACTCTTATTAAAATTATGTATTTTTGTTCGATTTTTCTATCTATATAGTTTGATTTAAATAAAATTGAAGGTTAAAACCAAATTCAAACATTGATCTACATTATTGTTAATATTAACAAAATTTGAATACCTGAGTCAGTCTATGCATCTTGTCTAGTGTGTTTACCCTAAGTCATTATAACTATAAAACTTCATTATTAAAATAATTGTAACACTAAATTTTTTGTATCTAATCAATCTGAATCTAATGAATAATAATATAACAATGATTGACATCCTTGATCTGATCTACATTATTGCTAATATTAACAAAATTTGAATATCTGAGTCAGTCTATGCATCTTGTCTAGTGTGTTTACCCTAAGTCATTAAAACTATAAAACTTCATTATTAAAATATTTGTAACACTAAATTTCTTGTATCTAATCAATCTGAATCTAATGAATAATAATATAACAATGATTGACATCCTTGATATTAGATACTGAAAAGGAAAAGTGCCGACAAAGATCAAAGTACAGATTTTGATTCCTACCCAGACAAACAATGTATTTGTTGTTTAAATATTATAAGTTACAATTAACTTTAATGTTTAATTATCTATAATTTGACTTGTGAACATATTTTCTATACTTATTTATTTTTAAAGAAATTTTCTTTAGATAATCATGAAAAACAAATACGTTAGAGAGAAAAGATTTTCTTCAGTCCATAGTCCAGAAATTATGAAACAAGATGAAAATAAAACAATGTGTAAAATTTTTTAAATTTCTATTTTATAATAAACTGTACATAATTTGAAAGGACAGAATTCTGTATGTGTATAATCATTTTATGAGAAATTTTGGATATGTTATATTTGCTTTTTCCATTCAGAAATCATATATTTATCAGAACATCTATAAACGATCATCACATTACATCTATTGATACTTAAATATGTAAAAATGGTTAATTAGAAAGAATATATATAAAATGACAGATATTTCAAATCTTAGAATATTTTAATTAACCATAGATTATGTCTAAAGTTTAAATAAATAAAGAAGATATCACTTAGTTAACAAATGATAACTTCAGATAATAACATATCTTTGATAAATATTAGGGCTGAAATTGTTTGAAGTTGGAAAGGTAGTCACTAAAGTAGCTTGATAAAATAAGATTTCGAAAATTAAAAGAATTAATTATAACCTGATTTAATGTGATGACTTTTATTAAGAATGTTAATACTAAAATAAAAATGATTCATTTAATAATTAATAACAATTATTAAATGAATAATTAATAACAATTATTAACAATAATTAATAACAATTATTTAATACATTATCCTCATACAAAAAACAAAATATTGCCGATTCTTTGATTTTATAAGTGATGACTTTTATTAAAAATGTTAATAATAAAATAAAAATGATTCATTTAATAATTAATAACAATTATTTAATACATTATCCTCATACAAAAAACAAAATATTGCCGCATTAGTTGCAATGGATTAGTAATAATTAACAAAAAATTTTTCTCTATTATTATATTTGTATTTTTTTAAAAAACTAACTAAGTTTTGAAAATTATCCATCTTGTGCTTAAAAAATTTTTCATATAAATATGTTAAAAAATCTTGAAACTTTTTGAACATCTACAATTTAAATGACTAATTGTATAGTATTAACATGGATTTTCAAAGTACCGATATGGCTGTTGACATCCATGCTTGAAAATAAATATAGTAATTTAACACTGTGATCGGAATGTGGTTTTTTTTGTTTTTAACGTTTTAAGACAGTCATTAGTGTTCATTATATCGTTTATAAAGATTGCTTTCTTGGTAATAAAGTTCTTTTTATATCTGCTTTAGTGATATCTGTTTAAAAAAAGTCCATTCAAAAATGTTAAATGCTATTTATGATCATAAAGCATTTATTTACAGTAATCTTTATATTTTCACATTAAATTGCAAATTTTTATTATTATTAACTACGTAAATGTTTTCATTAAGCATTTTATTTAATTAAATAAATATTATATTTCAATCAAAAATTATGAATTTTAGAAATGTTAAAAAAAAATAGAATAAATTTTATTTAAAAAATTTGTACTTGATATAGATGGAGTATCAATTTTACAAAGAATTTTAAAACTGTTTTATCTATAAAAAATACATGCCATTCTGTGAATAGCTAACCTTACAATGTACTCTATTTAACAGCTCATTTTAGATAATTTATTGATATAAGAGACATATTTATGAGTAAGTTTAAAATGATATATTGTTTGTATTATCTTAACTATATGGAGTATTGTTTGGATGATGGAGATGCAAAAGGGGTAATAAGCCAATTGTCTCATTCATTTAATGTGTTTTTTCCTTCCTTTTTTGTTATCATGATATAAAACTTCCTGTTTCATTTAGCTTCTTCCTGGCAATTAAATTTTTATTTGAACTGTTACAATTGTAATTGTAATAGATATTACATACAGTTATTGCATTTTAAACTTTTGATACAACTCAAAGATATTAAGATTTTAATTGCAAGTTCTCTCGGAAAGGAAAAAGAATGGAATGTCTGGTTTTTTCCCTGTTCTTTTGACTTCTGTTTTTTCTCTGTATAAATAAAAAAGTAAATTTTAGATATTTGAACAATTGAATTAATTATATCAGTAATTATTGAGTGATTAGATGTATAGAATAAAAATATATTTTATTTTGTATTTTTAGGGGATCATTTAACTATATGTGAAAGTAGTGTGACTTGTTGTACAACTGAAATGGAAGATAAGTTAACAAGCCACAGTCAGAATAAGTTTAACGAGCATTTAAGAGAAACGATCAATCAAGTTCGATCCTTATTTACCACACATACGCTTAAATTTGACGGTGAGATATGTATTTTTAAAATTATATTTTGAATTGACTATATAAAAAATGATTAAAATTTAGTTTTGTGATTAAAATTTTATTATTATATAATAATAATTTATACTACATTAATGATTACTATTAAGTGTGTTAATTTAGCAAATACAGTAATGATATTTTTTGATCAATCAAAATTATCTTATCAAAATATTAAGCAGTGTTAGAGTGACTGAAAAATTCATATTTATATATTGAGAAAATTTAATTTTTTAGTGATGATTCTGTTTTATGAACTTTTAATTATCTGCAATTTATGTTAAATAAAATAATTTTTTTATAGAATTTTTTAAGGAATTGATGAAAACTTCAAGAAAAGATTTCCATGAAATGTTTTTAAAGACTTATGGAATGTTGTACGATACTAATTCCTTTATCTTCAAGTCCATGTTTGATGATTTAGAAAAATATTATATTAGTGGAAGTATCAATCTTGCAGATGCTTTAGAGAATTTTTTCCAACAACTTTATAAGAAAATGTATCAGGTAAATACTAAATAACATATAATGTAAAATAATCAAACTTTTGTTAGCAGTTCATCTATTACGTAAACTTAATAATAAAAACAATTTATTAAATGAATATTGCTAATTTCAAATTACCAACTAATATTATCAAATTAACTTTATAAATTTAAAATTTTTAAACTTAGATATTCTCATACTTTTCAAATTACTAGTAGCTTAATGAAATCAAAATTAATGTTTCAATGATATGATAGAATGAAAAATAATAATAATAATGTAATATAAAAAAAAAAATCTATATTTTTCATGCTACAGTGGACTCGCAATTTTATGAACTTCCATTTTACGAACTTCCAATTTACGAATTATACGTTTTTATGAACTATTTAGTTGCTCCCAAATCTATATTTTTCATGCTACAGTGGACTCGCAATTTTACGAACTTCCAATTTACGAATTATACGTTTTTATGAACTATTTAGTTGCTCCCAAAAAGTCTCTAATGTTAATTAATGCCATTTCATTTACAAACTTTTGATTTTATGAACTTTTTTGGAGTCCATACAAGTTTGTAAGATCGAGAGTCCACTGTATATAAAAAAATGATAATTAAAATAAATAAGAATAAAAATATGACATAATTAATATACAATATTTGAATAGCTAGCATATTTTATCCACTTATTCCAAAATCGAAACACAAAATTCATACTTAAATGCATATAAAAATTTAAATGAGCATGATTCACACAAAACGTTTACTGTTATTTAATTTATTATTTTCAAAAAAATTATTTGAATTTAAAAAAATTCCATTATTTGGATTCAGTATATTCTAGAATTTTAGTAATTCCTTATCAATAAAAAAAGTATTTTTACTGGTTATAATATTATACAGTGGACTCCCATACAAACGCGGGGGATATATTCTGTGTTATAGGAACTTGTGTTATACAAGACATGCATTATCAGATGATTTTATGCAAACTTAAACTTGTCTCTGAGTTCCAGCACTAATCTCATATTACTAATGAGATGTGCATTAGTTTAAAATATGATTTTATTGTGTGCAGTGTTAATTAACTTGTTTTAAAGAATGTCTCTTTTAATAAAGGAAAAAAATCAAAAACAGAATACAGGTAACTAAATTTAAAAAAAATATTATATACAAGTAGATCCCATATAACAGATTCTGAAAATGCAGATTCGTATAACATGATGGAAAAGTTGTTAAAATTGCCATGGAAATGAAATAAACATATTGTTTGTTTTTTATTACAGTCAATAGATATTATAAGTAACATTTAAAAAATTTTTCCTGCACATTATACAGGATTAATTATAGTGTTCTATGAGTAATAATTGCAATTTTTCATTGCGCTATACAAATTCATGTTAGAGGAGAGCACATTATATGGGAGTTTATTGTATATGTAACTGAATAGATTTAAAAATATTTTCAATCTGTTAGAAAATCAATAATGCAAGAAATTAGGCATTTAGAATTTCTAATAGATTATTAAAAAATACAAAATGATAGTCTACAAATTAATTAACCTGTTCCATTTGATTCTCTTTATTTTCATTTTTTTTTATTTTAGAATTGTCCTGTAAAAATTGTTTGTTTCAAATGATTTTAATTGTTTCTATAGCTAGCAAATACAAAAAGATACTATTTTAGGCAGTAATTAATTTAAAAATATATCATAGAAACTTTCTAAAAATTACAGAATACTGTAATACAGTGATACCTCAGTTCACGAACACAATCCATTCCTTGACCCTGTTCGTGATCTGAAATCATATTAAGCATGATATTGATGTTTTGTTTAAGATTTTTTTTGGATTAATTCGTTATACTGAATTTTTATCTAAGTTATGATGTTGGTGTTTTGTTTAAGATTTTTTTTGGATTAATTCGTTATACTGAATTTTTTTATCTAAGTTGGTGTATCAGATAATAGATATAATTTTAGAAATTACTTACATTTTGTAGTTCCATTTGCAAGAACTGATGTTCGTTTTAATTCTTTTTTTGTTCGTGCAATTCGTTTTTTTAATTCATATTGTGTACATATTGACTGTTAATATTTTGTTTGCTGTAGGTGTATTGTATTATGCATTATATATTTTTACTGATTGTTTGATTGATTAATAATAAAGAATAAAGAAAGAAAAGTATATAATTAACATCTGGATGTTTATTATTTTTTTTTAATTAAAAATAAAAAAAAAAAAGATTTAAAAATTTTAAATAAAATCAACACTGTAAATGAATATCGCTCTAGGTACATCAGTAGACTCTTAAGCAGATGCACACTTGTCAGATGTACAATGATAGATAACTGATTCATATCATGTTATGTTGCCAAATATTAGTGTACGTAGTGTTGACATACTTTCAAAAAATCCCTAAAATATGTCAAAAATTACTAAATTCCTTTTCTGATACTGTCCCAATTAAGCGTTTAAATTATATATTAGTTTATTAGTTTAATTTCCGTTCTTTGTGATTTAGCCCAAAAAAATGGCTGCCCCAATTAACCAGTGGTCCAATTAAGTAGAATAGACTGTATTTCTTCATAAATCTTATGTTACAACCATGATTATCTGTTTTTCTTAAAATTTAATTATGCTGTTCTATCTTTTTTGCCATTGTGATTACAATATATATAAATATAAAGGTCAAAAAGTAGCTTTCTTATGGGATAAATAAATATACCAAACTTCTAGCAGTAACTTTCTAGAAGGGCATATATAATCTCCCTATGATTTAATATGAAATTCTTATTGTCTTTCTTAAGTCTAGTCCATATCAGATGACAATCAATAAAGACAATCATCAGCAATGTCAATGATAATCTTTAAAAGTATTCAGAGATATCATTGACTCACCAGCAGATTACTTCAAAAAATATCACCATCTGCTTGTCTCTCGAGTAAAATAGAAAATATCTCTCAATCTAAATACAGTCTGCATTAAAATAAGTTAACAGGCAATTTTATTAACATTATTTTGTTTTCATAAAAATATATATTACTTAACAGGATCCTATTCTGTTTTTATAAAGAAATATATTGTTTAACAAGAGTTTCAAAATGGGATGCAATGAATGCCCAAAATGGGTCCTAGAATTTTAAAAGATATAAAATAATTTAATAAATAAAATAAAAATAATGCATACTTATTAAAACATAACATGTGTATGCTTCTTTTAATAGTTTTTTTATTTCAAAATAAATAAAAATAGCTCTTTACTCCCTTTGCAGCCCTGTTGTTTAATATATTTTCACCCCTATATTTAACATATACTGATTAGTTATTGTATTAGCATTAATGAATGTTGTTAATTTACAGCAATGTGGTCAAAAAATAATTTTTTAAATAAATTTCTATCATTTAATTTCAATTGCAATAATAAACCGTCATTATAATGTTCCCATTTTGCAAAAAGTTCTTCCATTGTTGCTTGTTTCTTTTTTGGGAAGATACTATAAAAAATATAACACCAGCTAACTCTGCAAATTTATATTCTCTACTGAGTTTGATTTGGACATGAAACATTTGTCATGATAATTGTCAACCAATGTCCACAACTATCACAAAACTGGCAGAAACAGTCTCTGGCAATTATCATTTAGTTTAGATTAAGCTTTAGGAATAAATATTGATAACATTTACGCCTAACAAATGAATATCATGCCCATTTAACTGGTTTATTGATACCAGTTTATCAATAAAATCTTGATGAATGTTATCTTAAAAGATATAGAAATTATTGATACCATTTATAAAATTTCATATACAACCCATGCTAGTATTATTTGTTCTTTCATTCTCACAATAAACTTAACTAAAATTTTTTCCATGGGAGTTATCATTATTATGTTAGAAACTATTAAACTGAAGGCAGATTTCATGGATAATGATAATTGTCAATGGAAGATATAGCCAAGATTCATTAAAATGCCAGAGAGAATTAACTTTATGCATACTGCTCACATCATATCAATATATTCATTAAATCAAAATCAAAATCAGAAAATAACATTTACAAAGTAGATTCTATAATATTTAAATATAGTAGGTCTTCTATTTATGTAGTATTCTGAAAATTTCCATGTAAACTGAAAATTATAATTTTCAGTTTACATGGAAAACTTTCAAGGGTTAGATTTTTTTTTAACTAAGCCCTCAAAAAACACAATTAGACTTTTTTACTCAGAATTTATCCTCTACAAGTCTGTAAATTTTGGCACAATCTTTTTGAATCACTCTGTATATCAAATTTAAATATTGTTGGACATGGAAAACAGTTTACATGGAAATTTTCCATGTAAACTGAAAATACATGGAAAATTTTCACGTAAACTGTTTTCCATGTCCAACAATATTTAAATTTGATATACAGAGTGATTCAAAAAGATTGTGCCAAAATTTACAGACTTGTAGAGGATAAATTCTGAGTAAAAAAGTTTAGTCATGTTTTTTGATTTGAGGCTTAGTTAAAAAAAATCTAATCCTTGAAAGTTTTCTGATGTCATTTCCATTTTAATACAGGAGAAACAAGAAACATTGAAAAAATTAAGTGCTGAAATTAAGTTTATTAACTTAAATAAACAAAATTGTAAAGTAATGCAATTTTAATTAATTAATAATGTTAGATGAAATATTTGATGTTTGCAAATATAACTCTGTTAGCAATTTAATGTTTGAAAATGAATGCTGCATTTGTAAAACAATTACATTTCATTTAAATAATCAGTCACTAATTTAATAAATAATCTGTTCTTGATGCTCTAAATTTTTTAGGATAGTTTTTAAGTAGTTAAAATTTATAGATGATTTTAAAAATGCAAATAAACATATTTTAAAAATAGTTTTTGACTGAACCAGAAATGATGTCACAAAACTTTCATGCATTATATCTTTTAAACAGAGTCTCAAATCAAAAAATGCAACTAGACTTTATTTACTGAGAATTTTATCCTCTACAAGTCTGTAAATTTTGAATCATCCTGTATGCAAACATTATAAATTTGATAAATAGAATTACCAGATAAAATTAATAAGTATACTATGAACATAAATATGAAAATTTTAACTTCATAAATTATATTTTTCCAAAAAAAATAAATTATTTAATAAATTAGTTATTGACATTTTAAAGAAAGACATGCATCTAAGTACCTTTGAAATTACAGAACTCAAAATATTATAAATCAGAGATCTTCCCTATTGTACTCAGGAAATTTTTCATTGATTTAATTTTGTTTTTTAATCTAGTCATCCTTCTCTAAAATCACTGTACCAGTTACTTTTTAGTAAATAAATAAATGATCTAACACTTTCTACTTAGATTTTGCTCTAACCTATTCTCTCTTCAGCTACTTAAAACTGCTCTTATGCAATTTTAAATAATTGAAGTGGTGAAGACATGCTGGATTCTTGTAGAGTAATTTTAAGAAATTAGCTAAACCTTTTTATTTTAGGAGTATCTTAACTTTCTTATTCTAAGCTTTCTGTCAAAATAAAACCTAGAGAAGAAAATGAGAAGAATTAACAACAAAGAACTATCTAAATTAAGGAAATAATTTAAACAAATTTCAAAAATAATTTTTTTAAATAACTAATAAAAACATTTTAATAGAACAAGATTTGAAAAAATATTAGTAATAAAAAAATTTCCATTCTTTTTATATAAAAGAATATGTATAAAAAATTTTTAAATGATTACAGAAACATTTAAAATCATTAAATATATAAATAGTATCTAATTTAAACAATTAAAAAATAATGTTCATTGATGGTGAATAAATTATTATTTTAATTTGTGAATTTGATCCAATGAATATTTAATAGTAAATCATACAAGAAATATTTATTCTTCAGTTTATAGTCATTGTTAAACTTTTGACTGCAATATTGATAAATAAAATTTCTGTGTTGCATTTGAAAAAATAGCTTACTTAAAAAAATTTATAATAATTTTGGAAAATAAAGAATTTTAATCAATCAAAATATAGATTTAAAAAAGATTGCAAAATGATTTATTAGTGAGTGCTGATACTTAGTTTATTTTGTAAATAAATGTTTAGTAGCTACCAATCCTTTCAACAGAAATAATAGAATTTTTGGAAAAAGTGATGATTATTCTTTCTAAAAATTATTATTATTATTATTATTATTTTGATTTTAAAGAATTATATATTCAGGAAATAGTTCTGTATATTCATAAATTGAGGTTTTTGATGATGATAATTGTAAGGAAAACAAAAACTGTTTAAGATATAACATTAAAGAAACTCTCTCTTATTAATGTTATATTTGGAAATTAAAGGCTATAGGTAATAATTATAAGTTAATAATTTATGCTGAAAATTAATGATTTGTTTTTGAATAAATTGTTAAGAATTAAATAAAAACAAAAACATCCTATCTGTTGACATGCCATCTGTGAGACAGATGATCTTTTTACTAATAAATCTCATAATTTTTGCAAAATGATTTCCTATAATGCAGTCTAAGTTAATTTGAGAAAAATATTTTATTTGTGAAAACTATCTGATATTTGAGAAATAGACAAATGATATAGTCATTTTATTCAGGTTAAGGAATTAACACATTATTGTTTAATCAGCTGCTGTTTTACCTTTTTGTAACACTTCTTATTGTGATATAACTACTTATTCAAAAACTATTAGCATGATAAATCCAGTTTGAAAAATTCCTTCTTAAGAAAAAAAAGAAATCAGTAGTATTTTATGATGATGAGGAAACTGATGAAAATTAAAGCCTTGAAAGGGATTACAATTTGACAAGTGAATTGTAAATGATTATGGTCATAATAATCTATCAAATGAAAATGAATATAATTCATTAAGTTAGAGTAACTATTATGGTAAAAACAGATAAAACTTCCATATAAAAAAATCTAGCCTAAACCAAACAACTTCAGTTCATAATGTTATACCTGTTATATGTTTTATATAAGAAAATGAATCAGACTCACTTTCTATTTAGCAGAAATTATTTTCAAATAACATGAGTGATCACATTCTGGACAATAAATGAATAAATTTCAAACTGGCTTCTATAAAATCCAAATATAAACAATGTAACAAAAATTGTTATAAAAATAGTTAGATATCATTTTCTCAACAACTTTCCACATTTTGTATTATCTAAATTCTTGTTAAATGTATTCTTAATTTTGTTTTATACAAGTGTATCACATTCATTCTCTATTGATGATGACTTTTATATTTTAAAATTGAAAAAATCATAATATATTATATTAATGCACTGAAAATTTGATTTTAATTTATTTATTTCATCATTTTCATGCATTTATTACATCAACCTATATATCAGGGATGACCAAATTTCATGTTACTATGAGCCATATACAAGAATCTCAAATACTTGAGAGCCACAATCTTTCTGGATCAGAGCTGCATCAATTTTTTTCTGGGTAATCTTAACAGTGATTTCAAAAATTGTATATTATATATTTCACATGCATTTATTTCATATAGATGCATATTATTTTTATAATAAATGAATAAATTAAGAATATATTATTTATTTAACTAAATAAATATTTGCTCCATATTAGCTATTGACTTTCATGATATAGTGCCACATTGAAGATATCAAAGAGCCGCAAGAGGCTCGCAAGCTGCAATTTAGCCATAGTGGATAAATACTAAGAATCTATATTTTAATATTGAAAAATATTTACTTTATGTTCCTTAATATATTTCTGTCCCTCTGGTGATTCTATTATTCTTAATTCTTCTTTATCAGCTTCAGGACAAGGTGAATCAGGATTTAACATCTAAAATATATAATTTTAGTTTCAAAATTATAAAATCAAATAAAAATTTCAATATTAAAATATAAAATGAAAAATAATTATAAATACATTATCTTCTGATAAAGGAACAGTCTGAACAGGTATTGGTTGCCAATCCAAATCTTTATTCCATACCCAATTCAATTTTGGTGGATACATAGCTGCTAAATTACATTCAGCACTCTCCAGACAGCGATCCTTTCCAGAACTTCTAACGAATATCTGAATAATAACAATATAATTTTAATATTTAAATAAAAATATGTAATATATGCAATATAAAAAAATAAGAATAACTATAACACTTACACAAATCTTTTAGGACTATTAATTAGAAATAATCAATATTAAATAAATTAATTAACAATTAATGTAACAAATCTTACAATTAAATCTCAATTTTTATTTTGTCCTCATAACAAACATGATAGAATAAGCACAAATACATTTAAAAAAGAAAACAAAATACAATGTTTAGTGATTTGAGGAAAGTAATATCAAATACATTCAATTTTATTAAATCAACAGTAAAATTGAAATTACAGTTTCAATGAAACTACAAGTCTCATTTAATTGAGGTTCTATATTATCTAAGATAAACTATTGTTCATATCCATGTTGATTTTTTTATGTTTGCAATAAAACAATTGTAAATAAAATTATAACTGTTTTAAATTATAAAAATGATTTTAATTCTATTTATAACTACTTTATTACAAAAATTAACAAGAGATAATAAAAAAAACAACTTGTAAATTATACAATAAAAATCATTATATTCAATACATAGATCTAATCTGAAAATAGAGTTTACAGTTCATTCCAAAAAGGTTCACCTGCTTTGCAGGGACTGAGTTTACCGGAAGTTGATCGGTTATAAAGTCTGTCAGTTCAAACGTGCATAGTGGTAACTAAAAATAGACGCGTCCGTTCTGACTAAAAATAGTGGGACGATTAGTTCTGATAAAGAATAGGGGTGAGGTATAAGAATGAGATGGGTCGATTACAGTGCTCTGAATCGAAAAGATTAATCGCTGCTTACTATTTCAAACTAGACAGACTTTCTAGTTACAAATTGAGTAAATACATAATACGCTCCAATATCATTTTTTAAATTTTGATTATTGGTACTTATGAATATGATATTTACAGATTTATTTTTAAAATTCTAATATGCTAATATAAATATATTGTATTTGTTTGCCGCCATATATTATATATAAACTATATATAGAGTTTTTTATATTCCTGTCGAGGATAAGAATGAAATTTTATTTGCATATGTGATTTTTTTTAAGATTAAATTGAAAAAAGATTTCTTATCGAGAATGGCAGCGATGTTTTTATGAATTATAATAACTAGATTTATAAATAGTATATAAATATATATTCGAAAGAATTATTTTGGTAAATCTGAAGCAAATGCACATTTATATATGACTAGTTCAAAATAAACATTTAATGATATAATAAATAAAGTATTTCATAGGAAATGATTGTTTTAAAATGAAATTTTTTAGAAACCAAGATTAGCATTTATATCTTTACAAATCGAGTCCAACTGTTTTATAATGTTTTGGGTGAAAACAATAAAAATAAAAAATGAAAAATAGTTATATCTTTATTAAAATAAATAGAACATAATACGTAAATATGTAACAACTGAAATCTGTTATACTTTGTCTTTATACTGAACTTTCAGAAAGATATAGCAGAACATAAACTATAAATTTGACTATCCAACACAAATATAAACTCTTATTAGAAAAATTATTAGAAAACCAAAACAGATATAACATAAAATTCATTTTGACACACACGTCCAATTTTTATATTTTCTTTTTTAAAACCGACGATTAAGTTGTCATGGAAACGAAATAAGTATCGTTTGGTTTTTATCATTTGGTCAATTAACGAATAATAAACAGTTTATCAATGAGAATTATTTGGAACAAATGATCATTTTTTAATTTTATTACAAACACAGAAAGAAGCATACATTTTCAAATAAAACATCTTAATGCATTTTCAAATAAAACAATAAAATAAAAGACTTCCCGTAGTCGCATTATGTTATTGCTGATGCTTTGCTTGGCGCTTAACTTATCGCTTAATTAGTCGTTTAGTTACAACTATATAATGCTGCATTTTGCCTAAATTAATAATAACATAGATTAATTTGTAAATAATAAATTGAAACTTTCTTAATACAGGTAGGCCTCGATTAGTGCGAGTTCGAATAATGCGATATTCGATTAGTGCAACTTATAAAAATGATACCATTTTTCAGTCAGTGCGAGCAAATATTCGATTAATGCGAGTTGTAAGCATAAACCAGTCTTGCTAACAAAGATGCGTCCCCTTTTATGATATCAATTAACAAATTAATATTAATTTTCGGTTAGTAAAATCGGATGAGGAGCAATCCAAGAACAGTCACTAGGCTTTGAAGGGGTGAAACACCAGAAAGATGTTTTTTGCCGTTAGCTATTTAACATTACTGTACTATTATTCAGCTTTGTTATCGTATACATACAGTATAGTACATAATTTTCTCTTTTAAAAATTATCGAAATGGATAAAAGGAAAAACACTTTTGATGATAATAAAACAGGAAATGAAAAAAAAAAAAAAAAAAGAGAGAGAGAGGTCAGTGATTACGTTATAGCAAAAAATGGATGTGATTGAGCGACATAAAAACATACTTTGTTAAAATTTTTTTAAATAAAGATATTTTTACAAATTTATTTGCCTATTATATCGCTGTACTACCGATATTATTTATTTACATGAATATAAAAAACCATCAAATCTACTCCATATCTCAGCAATATAGTTTATATAATTTCTAGAAAAATAAATAATAATTCATATGGTAAACTATAGGTGTCATTACAGTGTCATATTTCTTACAAAAATAATATTTTTTTAATCGTTAACCAGAATAAACATCATTGAAATAAGAAACGGATTTACCATTAACCAGAATAAATGTCATTGCATAAGAAAATCCATTGCAAAATACATTCAAAATCAAATAAAATCGTTTTGAGATCGATACATTGCAAAATACATTCAAAATCAAATAAAATCATTTTGTTAGTCAATCAATTCAATACTTTTCATAATTTCACTGTGTTTGTATTTAATATTTATGCAATTTCTTAAACAAGTATGTTTTTAATTATTATTTCAAGTTTAAAATGATTAAATTATAATTCTATTATATAATTTAAAAGAATTTCAACCCTGCCGAGCTTCTCTGAAAACAGCGTTTCACTTTTTCGGACTGCTGGCATTATTCAAACCCACGATTCATATAACCGCCAATGCCAATGAAAACGGATCTACTAAGAAAATTGCCTTAATTTTAATATATCACCCTTTTATAATATCTTAATCAACAAATGCACCTGTTAGGATCTTTCTATTTTGGCTACATAATTTCTTAAGAGAATTTTATCACTTCAGACAGTTATTAGGTGAAGACAGAATTTTGGGAGTTTTTTTTTTTTGCTATTTTGTTTTATGCCCCTTTCAGATCAGATAAATTAATAAAGGGCAGGATCACTTCCAACCACGGGCTACATCTTCACCCATGGAGAGGGGGTCAGATGGTGAAGGTTATTGCTAGGAAAGTGTGGCCCTAGGTTATATTTCACTGATGCAATATGGCCCTTTCTCCCAAAAGTTTGCCCATCCCTGCGCTAGAGCAAAAAATGGATGTGATTGAGCGACATAAAAGCGGCTCTCAACTTCCGCTTTCAATTCGCTCTTTTGGTTTTCGATTTGGCAATTGGTTTGATGATGGTATGAGACACAATTCTGGTAAGTTACTAATTTAGATGGTGAACAACGATGTAAAAAATATGAAAATACATATTTCTTAAAGTTAGTTTTGTAATTATTACTAATTTAGATGATGAACAACGATGTAAAAAATATGAAAATACATATTTCTTAAAGTTAGTTTTGTAATTATTCATCATGAGGTTGGCTAATGGCTGGAATCTCACAAAACAAGAACCAATTACCATATTTTACATATAGTTAATACTTCAAATAGTGTGAATTCGAATAGTGCGAGAAATTCATGGAACCCATTATTCGCACTAATCGAGGCCTACCTGTAAATCTCCAAATCAATTTTCGGAAAAAATGATTGAACATCTGTCATTAAGCCTACCTAACCCTGTTGCTTAGTAGAAAAAAATGGAATTGTCCAAAGCTCTGCAAACTTGAATTCACGCCTGAACCGATTAATCTCATTGGATTGTAAGTATTGTAAGGAAGTCGAACATCTTTCGCTTAGGTGACTACCTTTTTGGAACAAACTGTACATAATGTTAATGTATTTAAATAAGTTTATTTAATAATAATTTACCAAACCTTCCATGTTATCAGAGTCTCTTATTATCAAGGCTTTTCAATCCACATTAGTAGTAGTAGTGGTAATAGTAAAGGGAGAGCCTATCCAGCCCAAGCACCGTGACCAACAATGATCTATTGTGCACTCCCAATCAAATCATCCCAGAAATCTCCAAATCAATTTTCGGAAAAAATGATTGAACATCTGTCATTAAGCCTACCCCTAATAAATGCTCAAAATCAGTTTTCAGATAAAATGATTGAACACCTGTCATTAAGCCTACCTAACCCTGGTTGTTAGTAGAAAAAAATGGAATTGTCCAAAGCTCTGCAAACTTGAATTCACGCCTGAACCGATTAATCTCATTGGATTGTAAGTATTGTAAGGAAGTCGAACATCTTTCGCTTAGGTGACTACCTTTTTGGAACAAACTGTACATAATGTTAATGTATTTAAATAAGTTTATTTAATAATAATTTACCAAACCTTCCATGTTATCAGAGTCTCTTATTATCAAGGCTTTTCAATCCACATTAGTAGTAGTAGTAGTAATAGTAAAGGGAGTCACAGCCCAAGCACCGTGACCAACAATGATCTATTGTGCACTCCCAATCAAATCATCCCAGAAGAAGACCAGTCTTTAAAACAAACGACAATATTTTCCTCAATGGGACAATAGCAAGATCCTCTGGAACAAGAAAATATATCCCCAAGAGATCACGCTTAAGTTCAATCCACATTATTTTGGATAATCAGAACTCTTATTGTACCACCAAATCTATATATAATATATGAAATATTTATGGCCATTTTGTCTGCTCAAATTTGCACACTTCCTAAGATCTAGAAAGCTGAAATTTGAAGGTGTTATAGTGACCACTGAACTGGTCACAAAAATCAGGCAACTTAGGCAACTCAGGCAATTAAACCATCTGATGATTAAACAGATTCCAAGTTATCATTTTTTACCAAAACAAACAAACTTACTAGTGTCACGTTGCCAAGACACATTGCATTGCATTGCCCTCCTATTTACTACTGGGTAATAAAAAGGTGAGCAACGCACCTTGGCAACATGACACATCATGACGCTTTGTGTATTTGATGGTGATTGGCTAGCTTTAAAGGGTTATAACTCAAAAAATGGTGCCATTGAGACCATATGATGTCATACTATACAAAATAAATAAATAAAAATTTCAGAATTGAACTATGTAGAAATTTTACAAAATATCATCAAAAGATCAGTACAGTTTTAAATAATCAAGAAAAATATTCCATCAGTTTATTTTTTTTATATCAAGAAATTTTCCATATAATTTGATTCAGCTCCATTTTCTGCCATAATTGACAGTCTAACTTCATATCATCTTTCAACAACGATAAATTAAAATTAACAAAATCATCAAAACTATTATTACAATTTTTAATGAAATAACAGGAATTTGAATCCATATTAAAAATTCTGATGATAATATATATAAATTTTAAAATGTCTTTGAAAAAAATTTAAATATTTTTTTATACCATAAAACATCAATTCTGGACAAAATTTACAATTTTCTTTTAAATTTTTCATATAATTAAAAAAATGCCATATTCAAATCATATTTCTCAGTCTCATGATGAAAGTTTTTTAATATCCAGCATCAAAGTGTCAATAAGTTGACATATATTAAAAATTTATCTAAGAAAACGTGATCCTTTGGATGATATTCAAATTTTTCATTGATCCTTGAAAATTTTAATAGAAAACATCAGAATGCTGTACATAATGTGGATACTATATGCAAATTAAACTATCTGATGATTAAACAGATTCCAAGTTATCATTTTTTACCAAAACAAACAAACTTACTACAACTTAGAGAAAATTTCACTTATCTAAATAGCAGAGAAGTGAAATTTTTTCTACTACTCAGAGTCCAGTTTCATTTAACCATTGGCTAATTATTAACGTTTTTTTCAAATTAGACAACAAGAAAATTATTTTGACATCAATTCAAAGACATATTGCAATTTCAAAGACATTAAAAACTCTACATTTTAGAACTGAAGAAATAAGTTTACTACTTTTATTTTAAAATTCTTCTAAAATATATTTGCTTATGTTCAATTTAAATAAAGTTCTAACACAGTAAGCACTACTAGCAGTGTGAAGGAAAAAAGGGTTTTATTAGAAAACTGTAATAATGTTTTCAGCATTTCTCAATGCCATCTTTGGTTACAAATGCATTCTAAAATTAGAACGATTTTAAAACAGGAGATTTCAGAACGTAACAGTAAAATTTAATTTGAAATTTTACTGTTACATTTTGAAATCTCCTGTTTTAAAATCGTTCTAATTTTAGAATGCATTTGTAACTGAAGATGGCATGGAATTCCATCCCAAAGGAGTGAAAAAGAAAAAAACTAAATTTCTTATGTTTAGTTTATAGCATTTTAAAATAGTTATTTCTTGATTGCTTGAGTGTTTTGTGTGGAAAACATACATCCATTAATGTATTGGTTGAAAAAATTATACTGAAAAGGGGATTAATAAAAATGGATCCCAAATTTGATGGATTTTTAATGTTAGTCTTATTTTGATAAAAATCAATATCTGGGGGTGTTTTGGAATCACAGATTACAAATCTGATGATGGTTTTTCAAGTTTAAAATAGTGGATCCAATATGGCAACCTAAAATTTATTGAGATTTTAATTTAGTCTGATTTTGTTGTTATTGTCAGCTGGATTGGCAATTTGAAAATGTTATGACTTTCCATTCACAGGACTTGGGATTGAATCCAGTCCAATTCCATGGAAAATATTTGATGGTATGCATTTGGTGTGTCAATAGCCAGTCTGCCCTCCTCTAATGTGAGCAGCTTATGGCATGGGCTCAATTTTCCCATATAATAATCAATAAATTGAGAATCAGCATCATTTGTTGACAAAAAAAAGATACTGCAATTAATTTGTCACAAATATTAGTATTACTTGAAGAGATACAATTCATCATTGCCTATCTTAAAGAAGTTTATAAACTACATTGTAAATATAATTTTTAATGTTGGCTTAAGTGTGATTTAATTATAGAAAATCTTAGATACTAAAATAGTTTCTATAAATTCAACAAAAATTAAGTTTCTTTATCTGTTTTCGTTATTATTACAGATATTTTTATACACCTTATTTCGCAGATTCTATGTAAATGACAAGAAATAAATTACAACATACTATTGGCAATTACATAGAATCTGTGAAATAAAAATGAATAAAAAAATCTGTAATAATAAAGAAAACAGATAAAGAAACTTAGTTTCTGTAAATTCAACAATACTAATTCACTATCTAAAAATTTGATATATTACTAAAATAATTTGTTTGATTATAAATTTTAATATATTAATACATCACACACTTATTCTAGTAAATTATTTCTTTTGATTTTTTTTCTTTGAAAATTTCATTATTATAAGACTGATAATATAAATTCTTATATATAGAGTGACATATTAACACACAGAAATGTGTTAATATGTCACTCTATACAGTAATGTTGAACATTGAACATCGATGTTTTAAAAACATCAATGTCTTGATATCGATGTTCGATGTTTTAAACATTGATGTTTAGAAGTCAATGTTTTATGAACATCAATGTTTTTTCTGTTTTTATTGTAGAATTTACATTTGGGTTAAAAGTAATATTACGTAATATTTTTATAAATGGAATTTTTTTTATAGTTGGTGATGGTTTTATTTAATTTTTTAGTTTTGCATTAGGAAATTAACAATCCATCTGGCAATATTGATTTAGTGTTTATATTTGTCACGTGAGACACTTTATTATCGTCATTTAATTAATATTCGAAATGCTTTCAATTTTTTTTTTTATTTCAAAGTATTTATACAAAGCTCAGTAAGCATGCCTCCGAAAACTTTTCTGTGGCAACATTTTGCTAAAAATAAAAGTAATTCTGCAACTTGCATACATTATTCAAAAGAACTGAAAACTAGTGGTAATACCACAAATTTAAGGTTTCATCTCGAAAACAAACATCCACAACTTCTTTGAGTTCAGAAAGACTTGCAGAAGGAAGAAAAATGCTATCAAGACATTGACGAAGCAGCATCGTCAACCAGGAAAACAAAGAAAAATTTCTGAGACATTTAGGAGCATTGAGGAGTTCAAATCAGGTGAATCAGCAGAAAATAAGGTAAATCAAGCTCTTATATTTATGGTGTGTAAAGACAGTAAGTTTATGCCATTGAGTATTTGGATCGTGAAGGTTTTCAATATTTCGTAAAGAAAATAGCATCTTCGTACAAAATTCATTATCGACCAACAATTAAAAGATTAATTTCCAATAAATATAATAATATGGTATCCATAGTTAAACAATAGTTCAAACAGAAATTTTCCTTATTGACAACTGATTTATGGACAGACATCCAGAAGAGGAGGTTACATTAGCTTGATTGTCCATTTTATAAATGAGGAAAATAATTTATGCAATGTATCATTGGATGTTTTTATATTGAAAGAATAGTATATTAGCAAGTATCTAACTAATAAACTAAAGCAGTTGATAAAATACTGGGAAATAGATGAAGAATATATCAATGCAGATGTTACTGACAATGCACAAAAAAAAAAATCATTGATGTTTTTGGGAACGATGTTTTCTAACATCGATGTTAACCTTTCGATGGTTTTATCGATGTTAAACATCAATGTTCAACACTACTGTACAGGGTGAAGAAAAATGTCATTGTAAAATTTTGTGTACTGATAGGGAGCCTTGAAACAAGTTGAAAATGTCTAATGAAGATATAGTTTAAATGGCACCGTTTTCAAGTTATAACCCTTTAAAGCTAGCCAATTACCATTGAGTACACATTGTCCATTTTATAAATGAGGAAAATAATTTATGCAATGTATCATTGGATGTTTTTATATTGAAAGAATAGTATATTAGCAAGTATCTAACTAATAAACTAAAGCAGTTGATAAAATACTGGGAAATAGATGAAGAATATATCAATGCAGATGTTACTGACAATGCACAAAAAAAAAAATCATTGATGTTTTTGGGAACGATGTTTTCTAACATCGATGTTAACCTTTCGATGGTTTTATCGATGTTAAACATCAATGTTCAACACTACTGTACAGGGTGAAGAAAAATGTCATTGTAAAATTTTGTGTACTGATAGGGAGCCTTGAAACAAGTTGAAAATGTCTAATGAAGATATAGTTTAAATGGCACCGTTTTCAAGTTATAACCCTTTAAAGCTAGCCAATTACCATTGAGTACACAAAGTGTCACGTTGCCAAGACACATTGCATTGCATTGCCCTCCTATTTACTACTGGGTAATAAAAAGGTGAGCAACGCACCTTGGCAACATGACACATCATGACGCTTTGTGTATTTGATGGTGATTGGCTAGCTTTAAAGGGTTATAACTCAAAAAATGGTGCCATTGAGACCATATGATGTCATACTATACAAAATAAATAAATAAAAATTTCAGAATTGAACTATGTAGAAATTTTACAAAATATCATCAAAAGATCAGTACAGTTTTAAATAATCAAGAAAAATATTCCATCAGTTTATTTTTTTTATATCAAGAAATTTTCCATATAATTTGATTCAGCTCCATTTTCTGCCATAATTGACAGTCTAACTTCATATCATCTTTCAACAACGATAAATTAAAATTAACAAAATCATCAAAACTATTATTACAATTTTTAATGAAATAACAGGAATTTGAATCCATATTAAAAATTCTGATGATAATATATATAAATTTTAAAATGTCTTTGAAAAAAATTTAAATATTTTTTTATACCATAAAACATCAATTCTGGACAAAATTTACAATTTTCTTTTAAATTTTTCATATAATTAAAAAAATGCCATATTCAAATCATATTTCTCAGTCTCATGATGAAAGTTTTTTAATATCCAGCATCAAAGTGTCAATAAGTTGACATATATTAAAAATTTATCTAAGAAAACGTGATCCTTTGGATGATATTCAAATTTTTCATTGATCCTTGAAAATTTTAATAGAAAACATCAGAATGCTGTACATAATGTGGATACTATATTGTAGACCATATTGTATGACATCAGCCATTTCAGATATCACTATATTGTGTTAGTTTTGGAATAGTGGAAAATTTAGTATGATATTAATATATTAAGGTAGATGCCAATATATTATAGTAGGAATGGGTAGTACCGGTAATATTGTTTAAATGCTATAGTATAAGTATATTATGTAAGCATACATATTAGCAGAATATTACTATATTTTATTTTTAATTTTCCACAAGTTTTGGATAATAAATAAGTATATATAAAATTTAATTATTTAATAATAAGAATATATTAGTAACTGAAAAATCTAATAATTTTTGATATAATTTTTAAGAAAACTTTAATATTGTATGAGGAGAAAAATATTTTTCTGTGATCAACTGGTAATTTGGCTGTGAAAAACCAGATAGTTATTTAATAATATAAAATACCATGCATTACTTTAGTAATTAAAAAAATTACAAAATGATTGCTTTTGAGATTATAAATGAATTTATGATATTTTTAAGAAAATAAGAAAAACTTGATAATTTTGAGAAAAAATAATACAAAACTGATTAACGATGTCACTTAATTAAAAATATTACAAAATTTTATTTGCCAAGTCTTACCTCCTCTGGATCATCAGTTAAAAAATTCTTATATCGGTCTTTCAAAAACTTTCCTAATTTATAATGCTGAAATTTTCCCAACTGAAAATACGAGAATTATTGTAATGTTTAAAATTTCTCAATATAAATTATGTAACAAATATCAATATTTTAAATAAATTTAATAAAACTTACTATGGTTAATTGGCCTAATCCAACAGGCCATTTATAATCTATATTTGGATCATTTGGGTAGAGAGAGATAGGAGTACGATCTCCATGCCGATAAACCTAATATATATTTAATAAAATAATATGATCTAAATATTCTATGTTTACTTATTTATATTATATATCGATACAGAAATATTATATATAGAAATAAATGATACTATCAAAAATAAAGATAATACATATAATATAAAATGCAGTGCTTGTCAGTTGTCTTGAAAACGTTCTTGTATTCTTTGACCAAATCTGATCTGGAGACTTCTTGTGGCCCGTGGATAACATACACTACCTTGGCTCAAGATTGCCCCAGGGACAGTGGAGCTTGTACATAGGCACTGTGGAATTGCAGCATTCCCAATCTTTCTTTATATATAAGTATATTTGTTAATTTATTTATATTTGCTTTTAATATTTAATTTTATCATCAATGATCCTAAACAATTCTCTTATTTTGTATAAATAATAATGAAAATCTAGTACTTAGGTGAGTGAAGGTCATTAGCAGCATTGTGTTTACTACAGTGCTGGTATTGCTGCTCACACAAGCACATGTGCATCATAATCACATGTGTGGATGTGATCTATTAGCTAAAGTGGCACTGTCTGTCACACAATTCCACTGTTGTTTAAATGCAGTTTATGCCAATAGTAATGAGTTTGTAGTGCTTATCGTGTTTACTCTATCTCTCTAAATATTTGAGCATTACAATTAAAGACATAATATTTTGAATTATATTAAATTGTATAATTTTATCAACAATAAACAATACTTTTTCATTTTTAATTTTTTTTAAATTTTTACCATAATTTTGCTATTTTATACAAAACATATACCACTGTATTCATATGTGTGTATGCATATTTTTTAAAAGTTTCAGCACTCCCACGATTTCAATTCATGAATTGTCACTGCCCAGGGGTGGGATATTTTGGAGTGGCAACAAAAATGCTTTCATTTAAATCCTTTAGTATCATGTTCGAATTCAGGATGGCATCAAAAGTGCACCAATATATCATGATGTCATTACCATGACTATGTGACATCATCATGATCAGTCAGTTGATTCCAAATGCTATAAAAATGAATTATATGGCAAAATGATTTTGTTTGAATTTGGCATGTCATCATAAGATCCCATGACTTCATAACATAACAAATAAATAGCATCACAAAAGCATGCAGATGATATCAGAATCATATAATATTAATAAATGATCTTGCAATTTTATACTTTAATAAATGCAGAAAGAATAAATAATTTCTACAAGTTGTAATTTAAATTAATCTGATGATAATACAGCATAAGATTTCAATAAACATAAAGTTTGAAATAAATTAAATCAATGCATAAAATAATTCTCTAATTAAAAAAGTTCTTCCTTATGATAATACAATGAAATTCAGTAAAATGATCAATCTTTGGTAGGTATAATACACAATATTAAAATAATTATGAATTTCAATGTTCAAGTAAATCTTTTCAAATCAAAGAAGAAAAAGACACATAAGTTTTTGTGAACTTTCTGGAAATTAAGAGAGTTGTATTAGAACAACTAAACAACTGAAACTGTATAAGTAGTCAATGTGCAAATAATCAAAATCAGGTTTTTCCTAATATAATGGATGTTTTCAAACTATATCTAAACAACAAGTTTAGAATATAGAAAATCAATTTTAATTACATTATAAGCATTTAAAAAGTATAGTTTGACTGGAATAAAATGACTGATTAATGTGTGAAAATATCACATGATGGAAGAAGCTGTATTATAGGCCCTAAGGATTAAGTTAAAATGAAGAATTTAACAGATTTTTTGATTCCCCTCTTTAATTTATATGATTATAAAAAATTTATTATATTTCTGAAAAAATTAAATTAAAATTTTCTTCTAAACAATTTTAATAATAGCCATGAATTCTAAAAATTATACAACTTGTGATTAATCAACTGCTATTTGGTTATGTCTAATAGGATGACAACATAAAAACAAGAAGAGAGATCTCAAAAAAGATGTGGAAGTCTATGATAGGCATAGACAAAAGTTGCTAACAAAATAATAAAGTCATCTGGAAATAAGTTTGTTTTCTTCACTGATATTCAGGACTCAAATGATTAATTTTTCAATTTTTGCCTGTTAATAATCAGTATTTTCAACCAGCTCATTAAGTTTATTTAAATACCCTGGTCCAAAAATTAATTCAGTTGTTTAGGAATTAAAAATCCTTAATGTTATGGCAATAAACTTGACTTAGAAGTTGATTCTGAAGATGTTTTTGAATGCTATACTCCCAAAATGAGCAGCTCAATTTGATGATCTTATTGAAATTCAAAAGCAAAATATGCTTAAAGGATCTGCTTTCAACCAGAGCCTATAGATCAGGTCATGATTATTTGAAAATTGAAGATAGTTTGGACTCATTGAAGCTACATTGACATTCTTTAGGAAATTGATTTGAATAAGCAATGAGCAGCAACAATAAAGAAAGGAATAAAGTGAATGCTTGCCTTCTTTTACTGATTCTTAAAGAGAAAAAATATATATATATCTCATAAGATTCAGTGCTTGATTTTGAATCAATGGTCAAAAACTTGTTTATCCCAGTTTCTGTTATTGGATATTGATGATTATTCAGATTCCTTGATTATAGCTAAAGAGAGAATGCCATTTTCTTTTTAAATTGTCATTTGATATATCTGGTTTCATATTTTTCATATCATCTTTTGTAAATACAGAATAAGAATATCTGTTTTCCTTCTAAATTTTTGATCTGGAACCAATTATATCTTTTAGCATTGCATTTATGGGAAAATTGGTCTCAATTTTTGTAATTTCAAAAAACGTTGCCAGTCTCAATCCAATCTATGATGTAACTTTGGAGGATTCTTGTATATAAAATGCAATGTTTGTGCTGTCTATCTATTTCACATAGGTTTTCACAGTGTCTGACATATTGGGACCAAACTCTGCATAATGACTTCCCATGTCTCCACAGATAGCAAAAGTTATCCTGAGTCAAGATTCCCCCAAGGTGTGGACCAATGAAAATAACTTAATTTAAATTGAAGTTATGTTTAAAGTCAAGATGACATCAGAGTCACATCCGTATATCATAAAAGTATTATTGATGCATTATTACGTAACAATGGTTGATATCATGATGGTATTACACGAGTCTATACCGGGTGTTTTCGAGCACCCATACCACCCTTTTTTCTCAGAAACGCAATGAGATAGGAAGTAGGGCGAAAAATTTTGATTACCAAAGTATATCCGAAGAATCGAATAGGCATGATAAAAATTTTGTGGGGGCCTATCGGAAGTAGGGGGTCAACTATGAAATCTCCAATAGAAACCAATACCGATTTTGGCATAATTGGATAGAACTGTGAAAACAAACAACTTTTGTTTTGAAAATTTTTTAATATCACTTACGGATTGTAAGAATTCACCAAAAAAAAGATGCCGCCGCGTGTACTGCCGATTGGGTAATTCAAGCAATAATAAAAGGAAGAATCTGACAGAGGGCATCTGTGTACATCCATGGCGCTCATAAAGGGCTGAAACAAGTCCAGAAACCCTTGTTCTTGAGTATGGCTCCATGCTGAACTGTGATGGTGAGATATTGTCACACCTGCGGTTCGAGTGCTACTACAGAGTACCAGAATTCGCCTTGAATCTTCATATTACTGCTCTTTGCTGCTTCAATAATGTTTGGCAATGTACACAGATGCCCTCTGTCTGATTTTTATTCTTCTTACTGCTTGAATAGTCCCATCGGCAGTACATGGGGCAGCATTTTTTTCTTTTGTGTGATATCTCACAATCCGTAAGTGATATTAAAAAACTTTCAAAACAAAAGTTGTTTGTTTTTCACATTTCTATCCAATTATGCCAAAATTGGCATTGATTTCCATTGGAGATTTCATAGTTGACCCCTTGTGCCCAACTTCCGATGGGCTCACAAAATTTTTATCATGCCCATTCAATTCTTCAGGTATACTTTGGTAATCAAAATTTTTCCCCTACTTCCTATCTCATCGCGTTTCCGAGAAAAAAAGGTGGTACGGGTGCTCGAAAACACCCAGTATATGTTATACATAAATAATGGTGACATCATTGCACTGTCCAATACTGGTTAAATCAACTTTAAAATTAGACACAAAAAAAGCCAATGGATTCCATATGTTATAATAAATGAATTATATGGAAAAATGATACTTCTGCATGGTTCATTGTCAACTTATTATCCATAGTCTATAAATTCACCAAGTCTGAGCTCATCTGTTGAACTACACTCTTCAACTGTAAACTCCAGTATGGGTATGGGTTTTCCAATATGGGAAAGATAAATAATCTTTACTGAAAATAAACATTTCGCCCTCTTTTTTTAGGATCACAATGAACTTTTAATAGTCAAATCTAATAAAATTATCTATATTTTATTGATTTTTTATATTGTTTTTTAATTTAACTAAAGAAAAATATTTTGTTGATCAGTTTAGCTAATAAAATTTTTTGTGTGTAGCTTTAGTTTAGATTTTACTGTTTGAAGTGAAAACATTTTGTATTCAATATTATTTATGTATTTCTACCTATAGAAGTTACATATTATATGTGTATTAATGTTATCTTTCATCAATTAATTATTGATGAAAATGAAAATACCTTTCAATCAATTAAATTTTATTTAGAATCATTTAAGTATGATATATAATAATATTTTACATATATTATAGTTATTTATCTATATATATTATAAATCTGAAATGCCTGAGAGCGTATGTTCGGTTATAACGCACAACTAAAACGTCTCAAGTAACTATGTCTTGACTCTTGTCCGACATAGCACTTTTGCTCGAGTTATTTCGTTCACATTGACATACCATAATAATAATGATTCATAACATCAGTTTATTTTATATAGTGTAATCTGGATTTTATTGCTTCATCTTATGTTTTCTTGTAATATGCTTTTAAAATATTTGAGCATAATTTGTTTTCATACAAATTAATATAAAATTTTCTCAAAATTTATGATATTATAAAATTGAAATTCCTGCATTTAGTTACATATTGGCAACTTAATTGTAAAATATTTGCTTTGTATGATGTTTACTGTGAACATCATACAAAGATTTCTTCAAGAAAGATTTATCCAAGTTCATTGAACCAATTTTTTATCTCATAACTGACCCAATACATTTATAGGTGACCTGTGATGAATACTGGAATATCCCCACCATTTAATTATTTCCAGCAGAAAAGAACATAAAACAAGAAAGGAAGACCTCACCATAGGTATTGGAAGCTATGAATGGCATTGAAATGTCTTGTTCTTTATTATCCAGTAGGATGGAAAGTAATGTAAAATTTATTAAGAAAAAGATATTAAAAGATTTTTGGAAGCCTTCAATATTCTATATGGAATAAGGATTTTAGGAAGCATGGAAGAAGTTATTGACAAAACAATAAAGAGCATCTGAAAGAAAGTTTGCCTTTTCTTTACAGTTTATTCAGGATTCAGATATCACTCCAAAAGTTGATCTGTTTCTTCTAAATCAAGTTTGCTGTCAAATATGTTTCTGCTGTCTAGACAAGAACCCCATTGATAGTAAACTTGATTTAGAAATTATATATGAAGATATTTTCAAGATGCTGAACTTGCATAATGAGGATCTCAAATTCAACAATCTTACTGAAATATGAAATCAAAACATGTTTGAAGAATTTGAATTTAACCTAATCCAGAGATAGATCATAACAGTTTCAAAATTGATTGAGAGAATTCGACTTATTGAACATACATTGAAATTCTTGAGAATTATGATTCAAATGAGAAACAAGTAACAACAACAAAGCAAGGAATAGAGAGTTGAATTTAGTAGGAGTATTTCACAAAATTCAGCTCTTGATTTACTTAAAGCCATGCCAAAATCTTGTTCATTGCAATTTTTATTATTGGAATTTAGCAATAATCCAGTTACCCTGGCTATAGAATGCCAGTGGCAACTGAAATGAGAATGCCATTTCCTTGTTAAATTGTCATTTGATATGTTAGATTTCATAAATTTTGTAAATCTTTAAGTACAGAATAAATATATATGATTTTCTTGGGCCAATATTTTTTATCTTGATCTAATCATTCCATTTTAACATTATGTTTATGGGAAAATCTGATTTGATTTATATCTTTTCGAATAACATCTCTGCTTTTGGAAAGACCTATGATATAACTTTGGAGATTAGTGTAGTGATTTGTATCTTTGGATTTGTGATTTCAGATATAGTAACTTTATTTTTACTTTTTGATTTTGAACTGCTCTTTTTTTTTTGTTTGAATTAAATTATAATTTTACACTTTTAATACTTGATGTTTGATTACATGTTTTGTTAACTAATTTTGCTATTGAACTGATTATTTTGAAATTATTTAAATTATATATTTTTGATTAAAAAATGGCACAAAAGAAAAAGAAGAAAAGTTTTGTCATTTGAAACAAAGTGTTATTTTAAAAAGTGTGTTTGTAACAAGATTAAGAAAGTCTCTTGATAAAAAACTTGAACTGACTGTTCGGTTTTAAACATTATTGTAAAAAAATCTGAGGAACGTACTATTTTGCATAAATTGGCTTTTTTAATTTATATTTTACATCATTTCTCCTTTTAGAAAATGATAGGTAACACTGTATTTATAATTTAGCTGTGAAATCTGCTAAAATTTGATATTTATATTTTTTTACAGTTCATTCCATATTCTAAACCTTATCTAATTAATTTTAAATTCTTTCTCAATATGATTCCACAGTGTGTGTGTGTGTGTGTATATATATATATTTATTTATTTATTAGATATATATTATAGTCCTCTAATTATGAACTTCCATACATATAAACACTACATTTTGTTTTCAAATAAAGTATTTGAAAATAGTTTTTCAATATTTATAAATTGAAATATTTTAAATTTTATATTAGTGAAATAGTCTTTTGAAAATTTTTTATAAATTTATAGTTAGTAGAAACAATAGCATGTTAGTAGAAACAATATAGCAGAATTACTACAAAAAAAGTTCATATTATAATCAGAAATCTGAAATGTTAAAACATCTAATTGATATAATCAATAACATAATTATATTGTCATTGATACAGGATGTTCTTGACTTATAACAGGAAGACATTCAAAATTTTGGTCGTAATTCAAATATAAACTTGAAACATGATTTCCTATAGATGTAATGCTATAACTGGAGGATTAGATTAGATTCCTCCTTACTCAAATTCTGAATATTCAACATATTTTAAAAAAAGTAATACAATATAGTAAAGTTCAATAAACAGTGTTTATTTAAAACAATATGTACTTTATATTTTTGGATTTATAATTTTAAATATAGTAACTTACAAATATATGCATCCCTGATGCATATCAACACTTTATATAGATAAAAATAAAGAAAATATTAGGCAAAATCAAAATTTGAATGTATAAGTTATCTTCATATGACCAAGTCATATCTAGCAAAAATAAGCAATTATTTTTTTAGCATTACTTTTTAATCATTGGTTAATTGGGGTTGATTGATCACAGGAGGCAACCAAAAAGTTCTTATTTTCATCGTGATGTAAATGTGCTAGGAATCTGAAATTTCTTTCTTTTCTATGTATCCATCTCCTTGGGCCATACACTTCTCACATCTGTAGAACAGTTGTTTAATCCCATCTTTGTAGAATTTAGCAGATTTTGAGGCAAACCAGTTCCCTACTGTAGTAGTGAACATTTCATCATTGAAGAAACTTCTTCACCATAAATGTTTTTCATATTTTGAAACAGAAGTCTGAAAATACTAAATCAGGAGAATTTGGAAGATGGGGCAAGATTTCATAGCTGTATTTGCATAGAAAAGTGACTATTTTTGATCTTAATATGCTGGTTTATCATCAGATAACAGCAATATATCTTTTGATAGCAAACCATGTCTTTTTTTCCTTGTTACTATTCCGTAACTTGTAGCAAATTCTTGTAGTATGCCCTTGTTATTGTTGACCCTTTTCGTAATTAATCTGTTAATATGAACCTTTGCTGGACAGCCTTCTCTTGGTCCATTCTGTAAGCTGATGCAACCATATTTGAACTCCTATTGCGATCATTCCCAGTCTCATATAATACACATTACTTGCCATACATAGCTGATATTTCTTTGTGGATTGTTTGTGCAGTTTTTCCCATGAAGATGAAGAAATCGTATCGTGGCTCAATACTCAATTTTATCCAGAATGACACCTTCTTTTACTATCACTTCTAACTCCAGTTAAAAATGATTTTGAAAACAAAACAAAATACATATATATTAGTAAGACAGTACCCTATTATTGTTTGCAATTACCAATCTATAGTGCACATACAATATGGTAAAGATAAGAACTGTTTGGCTTCCCCTCATATGTAATGGTTTTTAATTCAGGCCCAATTTAAAATTTCTCACATCTACAATAAAATCAGCAGGACTTTACAATATGGGATCAATGTCTGGGCCAGATTCATCAAGGAAATTTTCCAAGCTTAGGATCAATCCCAATTCTTCTGAGTCAAGGATTGGATCCAGATAAATGATTAGTTTATTTTATGTGATTTAATTACGAACATTTAGGAAACATTCTTGAATTGAAACAAAAATATTTATCTAAAAGAGCATTGAGGACTAGTGTGTAATTCAATATAAAAAACATTATACCTATGTTTTTTCATACTGAATTACATATGTAATTCAATATAAAAAAATATTGATTCTACTATTTTTTATATTGAATTATGTTTTCTTATTGGATATTAACACAAACTACCTTTATGGCTCTCTGGTAAGGATCAGAGTCAGAGAATGATGGCAATTCAATCATCCAGTTGATTTGCTGTCATTATTGCAAAATCAATGATGGCAGTCATTGTAAGAATAGATTTTAATCATAAATATCAATTATAAATCATATTGTCTTAAATCAGGGGCTGTTGTATATATATAGGATTCTTAAAATGCTTAAATTAAATTTATAAATAATATCAGGAATGGATTTGTTCATAAGTAGAGGCCATTTCATTATATATTATATTGAAATAGTAATCAATAATAATTAATTTCAGAGAAATTTGACAGAATATTATAATGCTGTTGAGGTTCAAAATATGATGATAATATTTGCCAGGTAAATGATTTTTTGTTTTAATATTTTGTTAATTTCTATAAAAATTTAATCATTAACATTATAATATCTTCATCTTTGTATATTTGATTAATTTGATTTAATATTTAATTTCAAAAAAAATTTGATATGGTAATATAAAACCATTAGTAGTTATATTATTAGATGAATTTTATTTCAAATAACTTTTCATTTGTAAAATACATTAATTCTAATCTCTTTTGTACAAGATTATACCTAAAATTACATGTATTGACTTTAAATATAAATAAATGACAAGATCAGTAGAATTGGCATTAAACACTAATTAAATTATCATCTTTTCCTAACCAAACAAAAGGCAGTAAAAACTGCGATTGAAATAGTTTATTTATTAGTTATTCCTCTGACATTTAACTTAAAGTATGATTCTTATAACTAATAGCACTTACTGCGGTTGAGTTACTACTTCTTCTCTAGGTACTTTACACTTGTACTGCTAACGTTTTCGGTCTCTCCGACCATCATCAGGCTGTTTTTTTTTAAATATCGTTGATTCAAACTCTTTAAATAGTTCTTGCACAGATTTAAAGTCATTCTGAAAAAGTATTGAAGCTTCTAGAACATCGTCTCTAATTAAGCGTTCTCTACGTAACCGGTGTGTTGGTTGATGACGTAATAAATTTTAGCATGACGTAGCAGCTTTAAAAAACTTAAAAAATTGCAATAAATTTAAGAAAGGTTAGAGTTGAAATCATATACTAACTCTGTCATCTTCTCTCATTTTGTTGTAGTGTGTATTTCCAGGCTGCTGGGAGGTCTACTGCTGTCCTATCGTTCAACAAGTTTTCATGTCTCCTTCTTTTAAAAATCTCTAGCATTTCAGCTGTATACACCTGATTCTTATTTTTTATTTGCTTAATAACTCTGGCTTCCTCCCATCTTACATCTAGGTCCGTTGTGTATGCTTCTAAAGCCAATGTGATTGTAGTTCTAGTGTTGGCTATGTCGCTCTTATGCTCCTGCAGTCTCTGGGCGAGGGTTCTAGTAGTGATACCTATATACTTTGCTGACTGCTGTACTTTCATGTCTGTAACTGGAATTTCGTACACCCCCTTGCTTTACCATTTCATTTCTTGGGTCCTTTTCATTCCTCAGGAGATTAAATATAGTTTGCCCTCTTAACGGGTGCCACTTTCCTGTTGGTCATCTTAGTGACTTTCTTGACTACACCATACTTAGTGAAGTTATTTGATACGGTAATATATCCCTTCACTGGTCTTGGTTGGTTATGGTTTTTATCTGTCTGCAGGTTTCAAGAAATAAATTCTAAAATCAAAATATAACATGACATAAATATGCAACTAGAAGTTCATGATTATTAATCTATATGCTGCCATTTTGAACTTTAGTTCCATATGGTCAAGGTCACTTACTCTACCACTTCAAGATATCATTTGTTGAAGCTGAACATTTTTCTTTCCTTGATATTTTTTCCTTATATTTACTTTATTCGTTTATAGTTTACTAAAATCTGATTACTGCCTGTTTTTGTTAAAACTTTTTATTTTCTAATGTAGAAGAACACAGTTGATATAGATATAACAAAAAAACGCACACACAGAACAGTCTCCTGTCTTAATGTCTCCTTCTGTCGTTACCAACCGTCTTCTTCCTCCTTACGCATCAATTTTCGCGCCTTTCCCTTTTTGGGCCTCTCTCCTTCACAACGCATGCGTCTCTCTCCCTCCACACTAATTTAAACAAAAAATTTTTTCTGAATTAATTTTATTTATTTATTATTGAATCAATACAATCTATTAAAAATGATTTTAATAAATATACATCTAAAAATAAATTCTTTTTTATTATGTAAAAATATTTGCTGAGGAATAGAGACTAATTAAACATATTAAATTAAAATTATTTTGCTTGGTTTACTTTCAATTACTGTTAATTACCTTATTCTAACTTTTAAATATAAGTAAATCAAAGCACTTACAGTAGTATAGGAAAACTTTAATTCAGAAATTGAATAAATGTTTTTGGCGCTTTACACTATCATCAGGTTCGATTTCTTCTGGAACTTTCAAATCACAATAGAACATGCATAAACGTTGATTAAATACGATCCGGGTTAAAATTTAAAAATGAACAAATTTAAAACATTGCTAATTTGCTTTTTCATATAATACTATAACATGTACTTATTTGTCCAACATTTTTTTCTTAATTAGTGCACAGCTTTTCTGTGCAAGAAACCTCATATAATATATGATTAAATTATTCATTAATTGATGATTAACATTTTTTAATACTTATGCATTGTTTTCTGTGTGTGGTTCTATGGTTTGTTGTTACAATAGCGCTATTTCTTTTTTTGGCTTTAACCTTTCTGTCTATCACATACTGCCATAGCATTTGTAAATTTTCTGATGTTACTCATAAAACATTTCCAACTTCTGCAAACTTTTTATTTCATTTATGTTGAATTTAAAAAGTATCATCAATTAGATCTGCTTTGTATATTTTTTTTAATGTTTTTGTGAAAATTTTATTGCTTTCAGATTGTTTGATTTCACTAAATTATCCTATATATTTTTCTTTATTTTTTGGTGGTAATGATTTTGGGACTAGTTATAATAACTTTAAAAAATACTTAATAAACAATAAATAATTTAGTTTATTCAGATAAACTAATTTATTTTAAATTATAAATTTTTGTAAACACATATATGTTTTTAGATGATAAAAATAAAATGTAAAAAAATCAATTAAAGTTTTTATTAAAAATATTTATTATAGAACTAAAAGAATTAACAATATTTTAAACAACTGAAACTGAAATTTATTTATTTATAGTATGCTTCATGAAAGAAGAATTTTAATCACTTCAAAGAAACTTAGTCGACTGAGTGCATGTGTTCAAGCAGCTAATGCTTTAATTTATCCAATGCATTGGTAAGTTTTGTAAAATTAATTTTAAAAAATTTAGAATATTTATTGTAAAAAATAGTATGCATATATATGAAATAAATGCATATGAAATTTATATAATAAAATTCTTATGTCTGTTCCTTTAAGCGATCTCATTGGTTACAAGTTGATATTTTACGTAAGTAACCTAGCTGTTTGGTAACTGAGCAGTCTCATTGGATCATAATGGGCACATAGCCCCAATGAGACTGTTCAGTTACTAAATTCATAGTGGATATAAAGTACTGTGCTGTAGTACTGTATATTATTTCGTTAATCTATTAAACTTCAGATTTCATATTAAAAAGTTTTTAAAGATTTTTCTTATTTTTCTCTAATTTTCTATTGATTATAACATACATTATCTTATTTAGCCACAATATGCTTAAGTTAGACTTTGATTAGGCTTAATGATCATTAATAATCTGCCATTAGAGATATCTAATATACAGTATATAGGCCTATATTTTTTTATATATATATAAATTTAAATACCTGTGCATGTATGTTCAATTATCTATTGATTATAGCTTACATTATCTTATTTAGCCATAATATGCTTAGGTTAGACTTTGATTAGGCTTAGTGATCACGTGGTGGAGTGGTATTTTATGTCTGTTTCTTTGAGTGATCTCATTGGTTTACAATAACCACGTGATATCCTTTACTATCTGATCAAAGTCATTAGATTATAACAGTCATGTGCAATAATCACATGATCATTATAATCCAGTTACCAAATTAATAGTGGATGTCGAGTACTTTGATGTGTATTATTTCAGTAAACTACTAAAATCCAGATTTTATATTAAAATGCTATTGTTTTATTTTTAATGTGTAGTCTATTTCTAATTTGCTAACTATTGTATGTTATATTAATTGGCAAGATTCGAGATTACCTGTCGCAAGTTTTCGCAGAGCTGCACTTATATACACCATGAAGATATAATTATGTGGCGATGGTTTGACCTCAGTATGTCGCACTACTAATAGACACAAAAACTTGTGGCAGGTAATCTCGAATTCTCCCATTAAAATTAAATATCAAATAAGGTAAACTTTGATAGGCTTAATGACTAGACTAATATTCAATGCTAATACCACATGGTAATGTACTATTACCAAAATCTATAGATTGTTGGCTATTACATATAGCTATTCTTTATATATCTATACTTATATATATATATTATAAATCTGAAATTTGCTTAAAACGTATGAACGACTAAATCGTATTTCCTGATTCTTTTTAATAGAGATTGCAACTGTCATTATGTCTGAAGAAACTGTATTGCCATTGTTGCCATAGCAACAAAGTTTGATTTATTTTCATTTTTAGAATTTTGTAGAAATTTTACAATTATAGTTGTTATTTAATCTAGCAGCTTTTTGCACATGATTTTCATATTTAATTTGTCATATAATCTTTTTAAATTTCTTGCTGTCTCATAGTCCTTTTTTAGATTTGATTCCTTCAGCTCACTATTTTCAGCAAATCAGAACTGGCAACATTGTTTCTGAGGCTCTTTGTTGGAGAATGTACACATGCGATGGCTGCGATGCACAGATTTGGTGCAAAGTAAAAATGCAATGCTTCACGAATGCTGCTTCCACGGAATTACCCTGCTTACAGTAAAAAAAAAATGGACAACAAAAACGGACAGTCATTTAATAGATCCAGGAATACATTCCTCATCCAGTTTTTACTCACAGCCAATTATATATTGCCTTCTCAAGGGTGAAAAGTTTTAATTGTGTTAAAGTTTTTGGACAAACTCAAGCACAAAATTCCATATATAAAGAGGTTTAATTGTAGCAGACTTTTATTAAAATATCTAAAATGTTTATAACCACAAAAATTTGCAAGTTCTAGCTAGTATATAATAAACAGTTTTTGAAATCATTATTGAGATTACCAAAAAAAACTTATATAGTTCATTGATCAGAAAGAAACTGATTGTGGCTCTCAGGTATTTGAGATTCTCCTCTATGGCCCATAATGATGTGAAGATTGACTCCTAGTATATAGACATTTGTTTTAAGATGGGGGAAAAAAATAGTTGAAAATGAAAATGATTATGTAGAAAAATAGGATTTTTTTCTTAAAAGTTTTGTATCTATAAAATATATCAGTAACAATGAAAAAATTTTTTAAACAAATTATAAAGGATTTCTTTTGGGAGGATATAATTAAATTTGATCTTGGAGCAAACTAATATAATTATGGAACAACATAACATAAGATGACAAAATTTAGGATGATTGTATATATATAATTTTAATAATTAAATTATATAATTAATAATGTTTTAATTATTAAAACATTATGGAATATTATCTAAATTAAAAAAATGTATTATTAATATAAATAGAATAGTTGTTATTTAATCTAGCAGCTTTTTGCACATGATTTTCATATTTAATTTGTCATATAATCTTTTTAAATTTCTTGCTGTCTCATAGTCCTTTTTTAGATTTGATTCCTTCAGCTCACTATTTTCAGCAAATCAGAACTGGCAACATTGTTTCTGAGGCTCTTTGTTGGAGAATGTACACATGCGATGGCTGCGATGCACAGATTTGGTGCAAAGTAAAAATGCAATGCTTCACGAATGCTGCTTCCACGGATACTTTGTGTGTGTGTGTGTGTAAAATTGATGATGATAATATAACTGATATATAAAAATATATCATATAAATAGATTCTTATTTATCAAAAAATTTTTTTCAGGCAACATATTTTTATTCCTGTTCTTCCAAATCATCTTTTGGACTACTTAAGGTATAAACTTCTTTAATAAATTTTCTATAAATATAATAAGTTGCTTAAAATATAGAAAATAACAATCTATTTTAATTCAAGATAATGATAAGCAATAATTATTATTATAATTAGCTAATTTTCCATAAAAAAATACTTTGTGTGTGTGTGTGTGTGTGTGTGTGTGTGTGTGTGTGTGTGTAAAATTGATGATGATAATATAACTGATATATAAAAATATATCACTCATTTACAATAAATATATGTATTGTATATCAGTGATATTCAGATATCCCTCCTATAACACAGTTTCACTCTAACATAATTTGAAAATTATGGAAATACTCATATAATACAGTACTTCTACAACAGAGTTTTTACATAAACACATATACAAAATTACATTTACTCTCCTACAACATAAAACATTTTCATTAATTTTTATAAATCCACACTATGAACACACAATACACACATAAAATGCAATCATTGGGAAATACTTTGCTAAAATTAATCATAAATGCAATTTCGTTAGTTTGCCACGAGAAGGATGATATGCAGTCTATTTTAATTTTGATTTGAAATTGAGTTAATTGTTGATCATTGAATATTTTGTATTGCAAATGTTCAATTCTTGGATAAAAAATAAGTTTTTATTCTTCAATAGAGAATGTGAAATAGATTAAGAAAAAAACTTTTTTATTCCTAACTTTTTAATTCATAAATTATGTTAAGGAACGATTGTTTTGTAGGGGATTAGATACAGATTTTGTAAAGCAAGCAGAAAATACACAAACTTTAAATATAGAAAAAAATTCAGAAAGTGAAGTTGATATTATTAAAAAAATGTTCTCATTTTAGCTGAACAGTAGTGATGAGGGAGATATAATTATTAAATGAATGTTATATAAGCTGTAGATTTTTTCTTTTTGTTTTACATATATAATTTTTTTGGGAATCTTATATATTTTTTCTTTCTATATGTATTATGTTAATATTCTTAATAAAAATTAAGTTCTTATGTGAAAATAAAGAAAATTATTTGTTTTGGAATGTAACTCCTTTTTTGTATTGGCTCCAGGATTCACATATTTTTAAGAATCTAACCACCATGTTATATGAGGGATACCTATTCAATATAAATTAATATAAGTTTATTTTAATTATATTATCAGTTAATATTTTTAATTAATTTAATATTAATATTATTTGCATTATTTATTATATTTATCAGTAGTAAATATTCATTTCAACAATTAATAATAAAATCTTTTTCTAGTGCACCAATGCCATTTCTTATAGGTGTTCCTTCTTCTACATTATCAGTATGTATATTATTTTTTGTATTAATTCTAATGTTGGCATTACTTCTTTGCTTTAGTCTTGAATTAATAAATAAATAATTCATAATCAAAAAAGTAATAAGATCAGTAGCATAAAATAAAGAAAAATTTAAAATTATGATAAATATCAATAGATTTAATTATAAATAAAAATATATATATTTATATAGAAGCAAATTACATGCAAAGAAATTGATAAGATTAATTATATGTATTAAAACCTAGATAAGATTAAAAAATACTAAAACAAAAAGCATTAACATTTACTGTTTTAAAGTTGTTACGATTTAAAAAAATCAATGCTGCTAACTTTTGGAATGTTTTCTGTTTACACTTAAAATTTTTAGTGGTTTATATAAAACTAAAAAATAATATTAAAATAGATAGTTTTTCTTTAAATACAAAGGAAAGCATATTCTAGAATAATTTTCAAATATTATAAATATTAATATTTAACTTTTGTTACTATATAACTTTATAATTATAAACAACAAGAGACTCATTTTCATTTTTGTAATGGTTTTGATTTTAATTGATTAATGATATTAAAAATATCATTTTATTGTAAACATATATTTATTATTTAAATAATAATTTTCAAAACTTATCATTGATTCTTGTATTCATGATTTATTAAATTGATAAATATTTAAATATATTCAATATTACATATCATTTTTGCTATATAATTTAAGAAAATTTATTTTTGCTTTCAGCGAGTTAAACGTATTGAATTGGGAGAAGTTGTATTATTTGATGTTGATACTAATAAAATAGAAACACCTTTTCATGATTTGGATTCGCTTCCCTCAGAAGTTGTAAGTTAAAATTAATATTTCTTTAATATTTTTATTTTATAAAAAGAAAGAAAATGAGTCATTCTACATAAAGACTTTTTATTATAATAAGAAAATTTACAGATATTTCTCTACTTACAATCATATGATTTATTAGAATCTGATCTTGCACTTGCTCTTATGATATTCCAAATTTAGCCATTTTTATAGTATATTAGCTAGAAATATTTTTCCTGTTTTTTTAAAAATTTATGTAGCAGGTGGCTGCATGGTAAAACAATCACTTAGCATCTTGGAGGATCATGGTTTAGTTCTGGATGATTTTATCATCTTAGTGCTGCATTCAATTCCAGATGATTTTACAACTTTGAATGACCTGGGATCAAATTTGGACATTTTATCACTTAGCATAGGTAGTCTTCTATTGTCTGCTATTACTATTAAAACTACTACTGTTTTTAGTTATTTTTGATTTACAATTTTTTTGACCTGTGATGGAGTTTCAAAATATAATCTCACATAAATAGAAGAGCACCTATAATCCTAAAAACAATTTGTTTTGCTACATATGATCATCCTATCATACTTCTATAGCAAAAGCATTTAATATATGTAAACTGCTGTTTGAATTGAATCTAAATTTTAATCATTCTAACAATTAATTATATAAACTGAAAATATATCTTTAACACAGTAAGATAAGTTATAAATATATCAAAAATGCTAATTTTGTTTTTTTAATAGATTATTAAATTTTCTTCCAAAAAAATAATCCAGGAATTTTTTAAAAATATTTATTGTTATGGAATGGAAAATTTTAAATATATTAATTGTTATTGAAATAATAAATTGTGTCTAATACAGTTAAACTCCAATAAGATGCCACCATCTAGTTTGGGGATGATTTTGATGGCTAATCAGGGTTAGCGGTTTATCAAAAACACGTATAGCATAGAAATGAAAATGAATTCTGAATTTATTAAATTTAATAAAATACAGTACATTTATATTTAGCATTCAAACTTAACATTTCTAAAAAAAACTGTATACTTTACAGTACTGCATTGTATATATATACAATGCAGTATTGCATTGTGTTTTATAGAGAACTCAAAGTCTACTTTGAGTTCTCTGTAAAACACAATGTACATATCTTACTGTACAATATACTTATTTCTCAGTATACATTAAACAATGGAAACAATCTGGTTCTTATGATCTTAAATTTTCTACAACCTAGGTGTGAGCCAGGCTTAAAGAGAGGCACGATTAAGTGTTAACTCTATCTCTCCCACCTGTTGGTTACAAATGAATTCAGAGAGCTTTTAATACTGTATATACGGTACTGATGAACTTTGGAATGTGAGTCACCTTACATGAGTCACATCGTATTAATGAGAATTTAAATATGGTGTTATATGGACACTGTATGTCCATGTAACACCATATGGGTCCATGTATGTCCATAATGGGGTCCATATAGGTCCATTTATGTCCATGTAGCACCATATGAGTCCTCATTAATATGGTGTCCATGTAACACCATACAAATATAAAACCAAAAGGAATATTTGTTTAAACATTTCTAGTGGCAGATGGCATCGTATTGGGGTTTACCTATTCCATTAACAAAGGAAAGATCGCCAAATTTCTTGGTGGCCAGTGAGGGTGGAGGCTTAATGGGGGGGGCGTCTTATCGGGGTTTGACTATATTTATTTAGAAACAAAATTTTAGAAAGATCAGTTCCGCCAAATTTCTTGGTGGCCAGTGAGGGTGGAGGCTTAATGGGGGGGCGTCTTATCGGGGTTTGACTATATTTATTTAGAAACAAAATTTTAATATATAGTTTTATTTCTGCTTATAAAATGATTGTAAAGTTTATTACACTTTTTAAGTTAAATAATAACTTGTAAATCATTTTCATTTTTTATTAATTTAGAATTTTGTATTATAATAATTTTTATTTGCATAGATGCTAAATATTTATAATTATTTACATAAATACACATCATTTTATTCAGATATGTTTCTAGTTACAAATCTAATATATTCCTGAAATTTTTTAAAATTCATAAATCTATTATTACACTAACAAGGGGAGGACACAGCTGACCCCCCACCGATTTTGATTCGCTTGCATATGGTGAAAATACATCAAAAATGAGTGAATACGTGTCCGAGCTTTTCATTGAATATGGCCTTCTAATAGTATTTTTTAACACTTGAAAAATCGAACTTTTGATAATTCAGCTTAAAAGCGATGGATAGATAACAGATCACCAGGTGCACAGATGGCACACTCGATAAATACGTGGCTCATAATCAGAAGGTAGTGAATTCGAATCCAGGTTGATGTGCATGTTTTTTTTTTATTCATCGAAAAATTATTTTTTATTTTTCATTTTATTATTTTTATGTACTGTACGTTTTAATTTATTT